>BMAU01019645.1:632500-887500 GCA_019973935.1 Trichonephila clavipes | reverse complement strand
AAATGATTTTAAGCCCTTCAGTGGAGTAACTTTCTAGCCTATTGACGGGATGTATAAATACACGCCGGGATATTGAATAATCTAGTAACACGGAATCTTATGATGTCGCCTAATTGCAGCAAACGCTTAACAGATAGGATAGAGTTACATTGATTACTGTTCAATACAGTGTAATATTTGGTATATTGTAGAGTGACGTTGATATGCTGCGAACACACACTTTAACACTAAATGCAAACTTTAAAACTGTTGCATGAAACGCTTATTCTGTGTGAAAAGTTATTCTGTGACGAATCTGTACGGTACATTTATCATTAATATTCTTAAGCGTCTTTGGGGATTATAAATTCGCGAATATTTCGAATCAGCTCTAAAAAAAAGAAACTTGGATATGCAAACTAGATAAAGTATTTAAGGAGAGTGTTGCAAGTTAGCGGGGAGGTTAGACTATTGAACCAAGAGATAGGTTCACGGAGTTTTAAGAAGATTCAAGTTGATTGTGTGATTAGCGTCTTGCTGATTACTAAGAAGCGATCTACAATTGGGAGGGTTGATCCATCTGGAGAGTAACGAATTAAAAGTCAGGTGATATTTAAATTTAGATTATCGGATCATAAAGGTAAATATATAATAAAGTTAGTGTAAAGTTAATGAATGCTAGTAATTCAAATTGCGTATATCCCTCGGTCCTCTTATTCCGGTAAACCCGTTTGGTATTGAATTTAATAGTTGAATAGTATCATATTTCGTGATTTAATTTAATAATAAAAGTAATATTTGTAATTAGAAGGCTGATAATTGATTCAAGTGAATAAATTAAATTTGTTATTGTAAAAATATATTCTGGTCGTTTTTTGCCTCAAACCAATCCTGGTGTCTAAGGAGGAATCCAGGGGGATTCTCACAATTCTAATGATTGGAATGTTATTGTAGTGGTTATAGTTGATTGTTCCTACTCCTTATAGATTCTAGGTTTAACAAATTATTATTTTACATTCAGAGTTAACAAACAGTTTATGAATGAGTGAGGTTACTGATCATCATATAGTAAAATATTATATATATATATATATATATATATATATATATATATATATATATATATATATATATATATAAGTTTTCAATTCATTATCTGCACAGATATAAAATAAAAAAAACTTTGTTTGAAGTGCCATGAAAACTCCTTTAAGTAATGGCGAGCGTATCAGGGTGCAATAAGCATGACAAGTACCAGAGAAAGATTTTGTATATATAATTTCGAACACCAGTTAAATGACGAGAACGACATTTGAGCTGCAACTCACTCTCTAAACTTCAACAATATGACAACAGGAGACACAGTAGGGAAAGAGATTTTTCCAAGATAACACCGATTTTTTGGTAAAAACTGATAAAAACAGGTATATAGGTAAACAGGTATCGCACAGACGGTTTTATAGTCGGAAGTAATGGATTCTGATTTGTACAGTAGTTACTTTTTTAATAATAGTATACTATATTTGTTTTTCTCTCCATCAGATACTTCTAGGGCAATCAGTAGCTTCCAGAAACGGGACAGTGAGTAACTAGATGAAAATTTGGCAATAACCGTAATAACGTCAACCACCATACTATCTGTGATAATGATTCGTCTAATTGCTGGGCGAGCACAAACGTTTGCAGTTTTTATCGCTGAGTCTAGTATACAACATCCGGAAGTTTTCACCCAAAACAAGACTTTGGTTTTCTTGCAAATTGAATCACAGAATGAACAATCACTGTCCCAAACCTCATAAATGAACTTCACTTTTCGCAGGGGTGTTTGTAACCGTCCCTGCATAGTGCGACTACCACAAAAGATTTGCTATAATTCTCTACGACTGATCGCTTTGGGGGCTTCCTCAGTAGACATGCTGTCCTATTTTTGTATCGTAAAATCAGGCAAAAAGTTATTTCTTGAAATTGTACTGGATGTCCCGAGATTCTTAAACAAAATTAAGGTGAGGTAGGGGACATCACAAGGATTCAGATTTGCATAGTAACCTACGGAAGGAAACGCCATGGGAAGGTAATATGACAGGTAAGAGAAATGAAGGAACACAAGAATGAGATCAACTGAAGCATTTATTTGTCAAATCTGGGTCATCCTGGAAGCAGTGACGTAGTTTGGGGGGTGCAGAGGGGGCCAGATCCCCGAGAGGCAAACGAAAAGAGGTGGCGGCAAATACCGCGATATTTAAATTCAAAAAAATATTCCAAACTCCAAATCACACTTCCACCACGAAACTGACAGAATCGAATGAAAGTTTAATACACGCACAGATGCAGGAAGTTTATTAGTCGCTATGCAATCGCACTCGTTTTTATGTTACTTGGGCTTCTGACCAATACTGTGTGAAGTCTCTCTCATTGATACTCAAAATCATTTGGAAATAGAGGGACTAAATACCCGTCTACTAGGGATTGACTAGATTTTTGTCATTAGCCTTAGATTTAAGCACCATTCAAGGAACAGTGTGATTTTGCTCGGTTCAATCCAAATTTTTAAGGGAGAACACCCTGGAGTGATCAGAGTCCCCCCAGCTCTTTTCATCTTCCACCAACCCCTCGAGAGGACTTGCGGCTAGACGGCTATTTAGAGTATGTCACTGCCGCGAAGGAACAACCCATTTACAAACATCCATCTCTTCTCTGGGATTCGAACCCACATCATACGGCACCGCAGTCAACGTCACTAACAACTGTACCGGATTGGTGGCCCAAAAATAAATATATGTATCTTCTGAAATAAATTTGCCACTATCTTGATAAGAGTTAATTTCAGACGAATAGTTTCTTTAGAATTGTTTCTCTACTTTCCAGTACCTTTCAAACGGTATCGCCTATGCCAAAACTTTGGTTAGAAACACATCTTGCACTTCCCTAGTTGAAGCATAGTGTTACAAATTCTTTGTAAATAATGCTTAAAATAGGGAAATACGTTCATATTAATAGGGAAATACGTTCATATTGTAATATTCACAAGCAACGCTGCCCCTTATATTTTAATGGCGTTTTAACCCTTTATCTACCGCATTATGATTTATTGCAGGGGTTTTTTTTTCATACAGTATTTTTTTAATCACTTCATTAAAATTAAGGAATATATATAAACAAAATACTCAACTGAAGGAAATTTAATTAGTTAGAGATTATTAATTAATTAAATATAATCAACTGTAAAATTAATTATATGCACTGTTCACTTAAAATAAAGTCAAACACTTTCTAAGATATTCATAAACATACAAAAAAAAGACTCTTACGTTTTGACGTTAATTACATTTTCGGAACAAAAATGGCAATCTTTGCAATCTACTGAAAATGCCGTCAGGTATAAAACTAGCTCTGCTATAATCTGCTTAAATGTCTGCTATAAAACTATTCGCCTTCTCCGCTAAAATACTCTTTATAGAACCCGCGCTGCCATATATCTTGAAGAGTGGATTTACAAGAATATTCCTGCTAAGTATCATTAGAGTATTCGTAAAAAATGGTCAGTCTATGTAATTTTATAGAGAATGGTACCATCGGTAGATAAAGGGTTAATCAAAATTTTGCATAATATTTGCGATACGTCCAAATTGGCATTATTTTTGGCGACCAGATTTGGGAAATGGCAGCCACCTTGGTGGGATGGTGACCATTTTCGGTGACTTGGCTATCGTACGGATGCTTCTGGAAATTTCTGGGGAAATCTATTAATATGAAGATCTATGACGTAAGTGGAAATTTCGAGAAAGATCGGTGCAGCCTATAAATGGGAATCACTCACTGAAACGGAGTCAGTATTACTTTGAGTGTTGAAGAGTCCACTAGAGAAAGGTTGCTTTCAAATAAACTTAACGCATTTGTATTTTTACACTCTGATAGTTGTGTCTGAGTTCTATAGAAGGTATAAAAATGTTTCGGGATTTATTTTGTGAATTTTGCTGCTGTATCCTGGGCTTAACCGATATTTTATCTATAATTAATTTCATCGCTCTTAAGAAAGTACTTTGTTCTTTGAGACCGATTTCAGAAAATGCACGAACCCAGAGCTACATAACAGTATTCTATTTGTGAAAGGATTGCAATTGAATGCAACAATAAGAATAAAGAGTTGTAACACTGGTGTTGTGACGTGACTTTAGTTAAATTGACATCTCCTCAGTTGTAACTCCTTGTACTTTAATTGCTCCTCTATGCTTCTTGGCAAATTTTTTTTAAAGGTAAATTACTAAATGCAGTTACTTCCAATTCCCTCACATTAGCATAAAAATTGGAAAATAAACCAAGAATCACTGAAAATGTATGAATGAAAACATCATGAATAAAATATAACATGATGTAGAATTAGAGAATAAAAATAAGAGAGAGTACGACAAGAAAATAAGGACAGTATGTAAGTTTTTAAATTAAGATTTTTTAGATTATTAAAATTCTGAATGTAAATATAAATTAAATTGTGTGTGGGGGGAAGGGTACATCCGGAAACTAGTTCCTTTCTCCCCTAAAAAAATTAAATTCTCTGTAAGTGATGGAAAAAAATCTCTAGAGCATTCTTAGCTTTTGAAAACATTTACTATGCTAAAATCAAAGTTTATCAAAAAACAAAAAAAAATGTTTTTTTGATTAACTTGTTTTTGTCAAGTTTAGTATTGAAAGCATAAACAGAAAAAAGATGGGTCTTTTTTTTTTGGATACACAAAAACAATTTTGTTTATTCCACGTTATATAAACAAACTAATAGGGTTCCTTCCTTAAAGAAATGCTAATGGACTTCAAAGCACTTTAAAAATATGTTCCAGTTGTTGGTAAACTTTATCGTGTTGCCTAAACGCTTCTTTATATTTTATCACATGCATATTTATTCTTGCTTGTGTCTTATAAATTTATAGATTCTTTCAGAACGGTATTTTATAATTTTTTTAAGTTGCTTATTTTATATTTTAAATTCACCTACTTAAAGTCAGAATTAAAAACCTTTAAAATTAATATGAAAAACTGAAGATCATGTATACAAAAATAAGGAAATATAAATTTTATTTTTTTATTATCCATTCTATAATTTTTAAAATAGTATCCAGGAATACCACAAATGAATGAGTAGATTTCAAAAATTTAAATTTTCGAAATGTTTGCACTTATTAAAATAAGTGATACACGAAATTAAAGAAGTGCTTACAAAAGTTTTCTTTTGAATTGAAAGGTTCCGGTGTGCGATTTATTTGTTGCACGATTTGTAATCGAGTTCGCTCCGCATATTTTGTATTATCACGCTGGTAATGGTCCCTAATGCTGTACAAATACGTTTTCTTTAAGTTCTTGAAGTGTTTTCGAGATCGATGATGCATAAAAAGTGCCCTTGATAAATGTCTATAATAAAAAAATCACTCGGTGTAAGGTTGGGAGAGATAGATGGACATATGAAGGATAATTCACTGCAACCGCACGACTCATCTTTGGGTGTGAAAGTTCATCATTTAAGAAAGCAAACACATGAGCTGGGACTCCATCCTGTTGAATAATACAAAATATGTGTTGTGCTCATAAAGTTGTGGAAATATACAATTTCGCAATATGTCCAGATAATTACAACCTGTTATTGTTTTCTTAGGGAAAAATGCCACGTACATTTTTTTTGAAAAAAAAAGAATGAAAAATATTTATTTTTGATGAATCTTTTTACAACAATGCAAATTCATAGGTAATTTCTCTTGATCGATGGTGAAAAACAAGAATTGATGCGCTTTTCTTTAATTTCATGTACCACTTATTGCAATATGTGTAATAGTTTCGAAAATATAAATTTTTAAACTGTCATTCATTCAGTCTAATCCTGCATATACATTCTATTTAAAAGATAATGCGTTTTCTTTAAAAAAAGTCAGTGATTTTCATGTATTTTTATTTATTTCGATTAAAATTAAATTTATAAATCAAGTTTTACTTGAATCAAGACTATATTTAATTAATTAAGCTATTATTTTGATTTTACTGCGAATAAGGAGATCTGTAAATAAAAATTTAAATTAGAAATACCGTACAAAAATCTTATTTGTCATGTTTTCTACTCTGAAAACTCAATTTGTATTTCTATAGCTAAAAAAACTTTAAGATAACTTAATTACATTTTATTGATGATGTAAATATTCGCTTCAATTCCAAAAATATAATAAGTTAATTTAAATTTATAATTTAAGTCTGTTTTTTTATATTATATACTAACCAAATATATTTACCTTTCAATTTATGCAAAAAAAAAAAAAACTCGAATCAATTCAAAATGAAATTATGTGAAATACGTTTCACACAAAAAGTTTTTTCTGAGTAAACTTATTCAATATATAGCTAGAGTTATATTTTAAGTTAAACAAAACGTAGCGTCGCCCAGCCAGTATGGTGGCTATGACCCTCGGCTTGTAGCGGAGTGTTTTCGGGTTCGAATCCCGAGTAAGACTTGGTTGAATCTTCGGGAAAAGAAGTCGGTCTTTTGCCTGAAATGGACTCCCGTCTCGAAAGGAACAGCAGTGCACATCTTGTTATATGCTGGGATCATCGTTTGTAATACAATCTGTATTCTTCTGTGGTTGTGTTATATGTGTCTGTTCATCTATCTCATGTCTTTCGTATGTATCCCAGTAAAACACACACGACAACAACAAAAAGTAGCAAATACCTTACATTCAGAACGTAACGTTATGTATATTATTTCTCATATATATGGTTTTAATTTACGTTGAATATATATCTATGCTAACGATTATTTAAAAACAAAAACATTGCTTACAATTTTTTTTAACATTTCACATATTATTTCTCAAACCCTTGTTCTTTTTTATATTCAAAGAATATTAAATAATTTATTATTCATGCTTATATTCAGCTTATTTGCAACGAGTGTTGTATTCATCTAAATGCATTAATGAAAGTGAAAAATATTTGCTATAATTATTTCATATAGTTTTATTACTGCATATGACAGTGCTTACGATACTCAGTAATACACACATTGAATTGTACTAATTTACATGCAAACAATGTATACTTAAAATAAAATTCTTACTAATAAACTAGAATATTTTATTTTGGATTAATTACAGAATTAATTAACAATGTTGTCAATATTTGTCCATATCATTCCAGACATACCTCAAGTATCCCTCCGACTTATCAAAGAAGAAGCCGGTCGTGAACCCAAAGAGGACGATTATGTGCGCCTGGTGTGTGAAATCCGCGCCAATCCACCAGTATTGAAAGTTGGTTGGCTCTTCAATGATCTTCCTCTTTCTCACAACCAATCAAGTACGGACATGATCAGTGGGAACACGTTGGTTTTCAAGCGCCTCACTAGGAGGAATAGAGGGACCTACAAATGCTACGCTATTAACGACGAAGGTCGGGGACTTAGTCAAGAGCTTGTTTTGAACATCAGCCGTAAGCAATCTTTTCATTTTCCTCATTTAGTGGCTTAGAAAATCTAATTCTAATTCGAAAGATTTCAATAACCGACACAGATATTTCTATTATGTTATACAATGAATGGTATCTGTAAAAATAAACAATAGGGGGGAACGAAAGATAATGCCCACAAAATTAGTGAAGTGTGATATGTTGATCACACGTGTCTAAATAATTAATAAACATAAAATAAAAAATGTTGAAATAATTAAAAAAAATCAAAACATTGCTAGAACTGATTGAAAATACAGTTGACTCTCAATAATATTTGCAGTTGGAGGGACTAATCAAAAACCTCGAATTATCAAGAAGATAGGAAAAAACTCGAAGAGAACAAACGCAAAATACACGAAGAGAATTTTTTTCCTACCACATTTAAATTTGAAATACGTAATAAATCCACAATTGTACATTATGACTAAAAATATTTTAAATTATTTTTCTAAAGCACACATATTATACAGTATAAATAGTAAGACATTTGTTAAAAATCATGTGTTAAAAGAATACATACTGTACATAATTAATCTTTTGTGACGAAAAAATCTGTTTAATATGTTATCGGTTCCCTCAGACATACTGTCCATAACACCATTTTTTGTTGTTGTGGCACACCCCCATTGAGCAGCAGTGCTAGACCAGGGCCATGACATTGTACACTATCAAAAAATCCAATGCCAACAATGAATCGTTTTTAAATCCTGCTTGATGAGCCCTAGGCATTCGAGGATGTGAGCAGGCGACGCCGTCTCAGAAGAACAGTTCGTGCACATTTCAAAGCTCTTGCATCCTTCGGAAAGTTTCATTGTTTTAAGATTGCCACTTCGAAAGTGGGCTAGAAGAATTTGATCATGCCTTGTGAAACCGTGAGCCTGGGGGAGGGGGTAATCCAAGCGGTCTTATTTTGATGTTTAGTTCTAGAGAAAATCTTCAAAAAGGTGAAGGGTGCTGAGACGGCTCTGGTACCTCGTAAGCGCCAGCCTTGGCCAAAGTGTCTGCAATCTCATTTCCCTCTTGATGTATGTAAGAGGGAATCCACTGCAGATGAATTTGATGCTGTGTGGAAAATCGTTTTAACTTGGTGTGTATTGACACTCCAACATTATCTCTGACACTTTGCCGATTCGACAAGTGCTGTATTGCACTTCCACTATCAAAATTTGCTTTTCAAGGCAGGGTCCAGTCTGTCCTATGTCCTATTTGGTGCCACATGTCAAAAGTCACCGAAATAAATCGTCATGCCACTCCAACGCAAACTACACAAGCCTGCGTTTCTCTTCTTTGCAATAGTGTACCTTCATTTCTGAACAAATGTTTAGCAAGGCCAAGTGTTATAGGAAATATATGAACGGCTGACAACAAATTTAGCCGGTTTTTTGTCCACTTGAAGCAGGAAAGCAATAAAAGTATCTTTTTGTTTGAGGAACTGGGAAACACAAAGAAGGGATGACAGACAGATGGTCATGAAAAAGGAACATCATTACTGAGGAGACACACAGAGACAATACATCACAAAACATGGAAGCTCCAACCTATTTGCTACAAAGCTCTATATTAGGGGTGTCCAACTCAAATGACCTTGCGGGCAACTTCAGAAAAACATTATAATCTTACGGGCCGCACATAAAAATATTGTTACGAATTTTTGTAAATAGTGTAAATAATTTGTATTTGAGTGTTTAATGCATTTATATTGCTCTATGTTATATTTATTTCATGTTAAAATTGTACTATTCACAAGCAGTGCCGCCCCTTACGTTATAATGGCAATTCAATGAGAACTTGGCGAAATCTTGGCGGTAGAGCCAAGTTGGCCTCATTTTTGGTGACCAAGTTGGCGGGCAATTTGGCGACCATTTTGGCGTAATTGGCGACCATGTTGGCGAATGCGGACCCTCTGGAATCTTCTAGAAAGTAGTAGATCTCTCCACTAGTGTCACGTTCAATGACACGAGAGGTTATATTTCTAGAAGTTTTTGTCTCGCATATAAAAAGGATGCTCGCCTGTACGGCGAGGAGTCTTGATTGAGCCAGTGAGTAGTGAGTATTGTTTTGACTAGCGATTAGCTCGGCTGTGCTTGTGAATAATCTTTACTTACGTGTTTTTTTAAACACTGTTATTGTGTTTGATTGATGCTGAAGGTGGGAAGACCTTCGTATATTTACCCAGTTAATATTGCCGATGAATCCTGTATTGAAAAGATTGGATTTTCGATAATAAATTAGCATTGTTTTTAAAGACCTGATTATTTTTTTCTTTATGATTGTTTTTGAATAAAATCCTCGTACCCCCGGATCTACGTAACAATATGTATATTTATATCAGATTTGGCAACAAAAAAACATTTATTGGAGTAAAAATTTAAAGCAAAATGAATTATTATTATTGTTTTCATTATTTTTCATGTATACCCCAAGACTTTTAGATAATATAATAATGTTTATATAATATAATAATAAAATGATCAAATAATGTTTAAAATATTACAATTTCCAATTTCCTGAAAATTACGGATTTCTTTTTGAATTGATCTTTCGTTACTCATTGTTGTAATTTGATTGTGTTGTCATTCGCAAACGTTTGAGTAGACATTGCCTTTTATCTTAACCGACCTGAATAATTTTTTTAAACTTTAAATAACATCTCTGGCTGTTTCTTGCTTTTTGGGCACTCCAAACGGAAAAGGAGGAGGAGAAATGAAAGTCGCACACACAGAGAATCATGTACCACTCATAGTAAAGGATATGCATAATGCAATTCAGAATTTATTAAAAAAATAATTCATTATAGTAAAATCAAACGTAACTGTTTGATAAAATATAAATCTAATTTAATCTAAAGAACGTTTGTATTATCATAAAGGATTTATCATTTTTTTTAAACAAGAACAGTTAACAGGCAAATATATTCTAGATTTATATATATATATATATATATATATATATATATATACATAAATATTAAATTTCCCCTTGAATAAATTTCAAAAGGAAAAAACTTTTAAAACCTGAAATCTAAAATTTTTTTTAAAACAGTCGGCGGGCCACGTGTTGGACACGGACACCCCTGCTCTACATAATAGTGAGTGTTCTAATTGTTGAGAGCTATATAAGATAACTTCGAATTATCGCGTGTTGAAGTCTGTCCAGCCGCATATTGTACTTTGAAATATTGTTGGTATCAAAGCGTATTTTTTTAGTTCGTAATATCAAGAGTTTTTCTATGGGCAGAGCAGGTACTTCGAATTAGAAAAAGGTTTGTAGTGTCAAAGATTTGAATTAGCGAGATTTTTCTGTATTAAAATATTTGAGATTAATAAGTATTGATAAAGAAACTTATTTAAATATCACTCCTAAAGCTCTAGTGCGCGTTCAAAGGCTTGTTTTAAATCAGCTTTTGTTAGATGGATTTTAAAAATGGGCTGTATGAAGGATATGAGTGACTTAGTCAACCAATGATTTTTGGGTGGGAAATAATTTCTTTCAAGAAAGGGAGAGTAACATTTTTAAAGGTTATTCTAAAACTTCAAAACTTAAAAGTATAGTCGTATGAAGTTATCTGGGGGTAATGTATGTTGCAATACCATTTTCATAAATATATATGTGAATATATATACATGTTGAATGCAAATTTCAAAACACTTGTATTACATATGTCATTCTTCTAATATATATTCAATTTGAGTTGCACCGATTGACACAAAAGTTCGTTCAAATTTTAAAAAATCATAAAAAGGAAAGCAAGAATTATAAATAAGTGCGATTTGTAAAAAAGACAAAATCAAAAATATCACCGGTTGTGGGATTTGATAATCCAAGGGAAAAAAAAACGGTCCATTCATTTATTCTTGCAATAAACTCCACAAACCTCCAGAACATTACCTGGCACAACTAAGGTGGTCACATGATCATACAACCTCAATCAACCTCTCTGTACTCACCAAAAGTAATCCATACGAATCGTTTTACTGAATTTATATAGTTGTTGTTACTTAGGCCACCTAATCGACAGTAATATCAGATCAAGCCTCATGAAATGCATCATGCTAAAGGGTTAGTTTTATGGCTGTTATTATTCATGACTTTGAGCAGCATGTGGCGTGTTTGGATTACGACAACCATACAGATGACAGTACGATTTACATTAGCTCCACCCCAATTTTGAGGGAGTACACCCTGCGGGTGCTCAGAGACCTTCCTCTTCCACCAATCTCACGAGAGGACTTGCGACTCAACAGCTATTTAGAGTACCCTCATGCCACAAAGACACCATGCATTTACAAATATCCATGCCTTCTCCCATATTCGACCCCAGACCCAACGGCACAGCAGTAAGCTTCACTAACCACCACTATACTGGATGGGCGACAGATGGGCATATTATGGAAATACACAAACAGCAATGTTATATGCATGATGCGTATTACAGATAACACGAAAGTTTGATTTAATGCGGATACGACTAAAAATATTTTTGCTGCTACGAAAAATCCGACTTCCTTTTGGCACCTTTCATATACACTTCTTTATCATCATCTTTCCCATTGTATATGAATTGTTAACGTTTGAATGAAATTTAGTACTTTTTAAATTCAGAAAAGTTTGAAAACAAAACTCTATGTTGAAATTCTTTTTATGCTAATTGAACAGTCAATTGCTTAAAGTCGTGTTTAAAGACAATATTATGAATCTCTAAGCTTTAAAAGTAGAAATAAGATTTTTGTTATTTTATTTTATATATATATATATATATATATATATATATATATAAATAAGGAAACAACAAAAATCCATGAAGGGTGAAACTTTCATTCTTTGAAAGTAAATCAAATGTATATTGAACAATTTAAATTTATCTTACTGCATTGAATTAAATTCATTTTCAATATTAAAAAGTACATTCAAAAATATTCGATAACATTTGGTAGAAAAAATTCATAAAAAGGACACGACGTTTTTTTTTTCAAAACGTATGAAATCGTACGTAAAAAAGAAGAATTACGGAGCACGCGTTTAAAAATTTAAATGCTATACTTTTTTTTAGATAGCGTTACCATATACCATGAAAATAATAAATGCATTAAAACTAATAAGAAAAATAACAATAGAAATTTTCTTTGTACGGCTTTTTTTTTAAAAAAAATCCTTCTGAGCAATTATTGCAACAAGAAAAAAAACTTTGGCGGAAAAAAAATCTGATTTTTTTTTCCTTGAATAATTTTTTTTCTTGTTAAAATCTTTAGTATTTTTATTTCAGATTAAATTGATGAGGTTCCATACTAAGGAAAATAAGTTGATGCTCTCGTAGAAAAAATTCTAAAGAGAAATGGATGTTTATTTCATATTCAAAATTTAAGAAATTTTCTAATTTCATTTATTAAATGAGAGAAAATGAGATGAAGCTCACACTGGCGTAGCTAGTTCTGAGTGGGCCTTGTATCAAAATTCTTTCGGGGCCCTTTTTAAGCATAAGAGCCCTTTTATTAAGACTGTAGGGCCCCTGGAGCTTGGGGCCCCGTATCAATGATACATCTAATACGGTGGTAGTTACGCCTCTGAATTTGGATTAAAGTCATCATTCCGAGGTATAAACACGCCTGCAAAATGTGTCGATAAAGCACAAACACTTGTTTGTGATGGGATTTTTATTTGCGTCAGTTTATTTTACTAATGAAATTAAATGAAGTAACGCGTTAAAAGATATTTCTAGTTCAAAGCAAACCATTTCAAGTTAGATGAATTTAGGTTTTAACGTATCCGACTACGTTCGGAAGTGATTTTAAAAAAAGCGTATAAATAGATAATTTTCATGATATTTAGTGTCAGATTAGAATACATGTATAAAATTGTTTTAAGGACACATTTTGACAAAAAAATTACTTAAATACAATATTTCGGAAAATAATTAACTTAGAATAATCTTTTTTCAAAATGCTCTCCTTTTGAGAAAAACGCTTCTATTATAATAATATTTTACCTGTTTATAGCTCAGGCTCTGTACAGAGGCTCAACTATAAGTTTTGAAAAATTCACATTATTTTCAGAGTTACAATTATTTGAAATAATTATCAGCGTTTTTTCTTAAAATTTCTCCCCTCTGTTGTCGTAAAACATAGATAAACCCACTTCTAAGATATATGTTTTAAAAGTTCTAGTTGAGCCTCTGTACAGAGGTCTGAGCTATATACATGCAAAATATTATTGCAATAGAAGCAATTTTCACAAAAGGAGACTATTTTGAAAACGGGTCATTCTATGTTCATTTTTTGTCAAAATATTGTACTTAAATATTTTTTATTGTAAAACTATTCTTAAAAGAATTTTATATACATTTTCTAATCTAAGTGACACTACATATCATAAATATTTTCTATTTATACGCTTTTGCAAAATCATGGTTCCGAACGTAGTCGGATACCTTAAGAGCAAGAAAATATTAATTAAAGTGATATTGGCTGAAATCCATGATGCGAAGGAGGGAGGGGGCAGCAATATTGGAGGCTGCTTCAATTTTGAAACATATCGAAAAATATGAAACTTTCTAATGACCATTATTGGGAATACCATACTCCAGGAAATAAATGTTACAAGTAAATCATTGTAAAAAGTTGAGTGTGCATACATATATAATTAAAATGATCTAGCTTACTAAAATCTCTAGAAAATTATATTCAAAACTTCAAAAAGGAATTTAGAACGATGGAACAAGGAGCAACTGATTTATCAGAGCTCTCATTTGAGGAGGACGCTGGGAAAATTATCCTGCTGTAAAAGAAAAAAAAAACATTATTCTTGGTGAAAGTAAAGAAGTCGGTTATGGAATTTTCAAAGAAGAGAAAATTTCATAGTGAGAGAGAATTCTATTAATGTCATGCAATAGGTTAATGCACTAGGGTAAGAGCCATTGGCGTAGCTAGCTCTGGATGGGCCCCTGATCAAAAGTCCTTCGGGGCTCTTTTTTAGGTATAAGAACCCTGTTGGAGGGACTGTAGTTAAGTACCTTGGGGCCCCATATCATTGATCATCAAGTAGGTGCAAAATATCGCAATTTTACCTTTATTGTGGAAAATAATCACTCGTTTTTCGCTGTACCATTGTGCACCTTCATTTTTTCGCTAAAAGGCCCTTGATTCTCTTGAGCAACAGTAGTTGATTAGAACAACACTTTCATTGTTGTTCGTACCACTCCATAGCTGTCTCTAACGCAGAAAACGCGCCAGCATTTGATGGACCCTTGCTACTTTCGTTATTGTTGTCCTCGTCTTCATCCGTTTCATCGTCGACAGGGTCGGATTCTGCTTGCATGGAAGTCACAATATCGTGATCATTTAGCATTTGAAATCCGCCGAGTCTTCTGCATCTGCATCCAGGTTTCTATATCTTCATCGCGTTCTTGAAATCCTGGGATCTCATCTCTGTGGTCGTCATTGTAATCTTTTTCGCTCTCTAAATTGACAAAATTTGACAAAAAAACTGGTTCGGTTATTTGACGCTCCGGATAATTGACGTTCGGATAAACGACGTTCTACTGTATCTGTAAATAAATTACTAAAACAAACTAGATGTATTTATATAGAGGATTTACTAAAATTGTAATGTTTCATTTAAGTTTCAAACTTTAGAGATGGTTGAGTAAATATTATAAGAAATGGGATATTCACGCATTGTTAGACCGTTTTTTAAATAACATGCCATAATTAAAAAAAATATACAATAAGAAATATTTTTGTACAATCTCTAGAAACAGTACAAATATCAGGTTTAAAAAGTTCCACATTCAAAATACTTCGTGTTACCAGACTCGCCATGACAGATTTTAAACAATTTAAATGCCTACATCTGGTTGATTAAAGACCCAAATCTGATTTTTTTAATTAAAAAAAATATTGTAACTTGATCTCTAGGCAACGTAGTAAAAAAAATGTTTGTCTTGTAAAGCCAAAAAAAGATAACTCTATTAACTGCAATAATAATAAAAAATATGTGCTTTCACCGAATTTGGTCATTTCAACGTGTTCGGATACCTTAAGAATTTCAAACATAGAAAGAAACCATAAACACTTTGACTCCTTGAATAGTTGTACTATTTAACTTATATTATTAATGAAAGAAAAGAAACCAATGTATAAAAAGAGTTTAAAGAAAGAATTTAAAACATTTTTACCAATCTTCGTTGCATAACTTACTGTTAAAAACAGTTCTTCACATGTTCAGAAAAATATAAAATGCTAAAATAATAATTATATTTTTTAAAAAATTAACACTTTATAAAAACTTCATGAAAAATAACTTTTTTTAACATAAATTTTTTTTTTAAATATATTTTTATATTTTTTTCATATTTTTTTAAGTAAAATATGATAGAATTTTTTTGTGAATTTTACACATTAAGGGTTACACATATTTTGAATTTTCAATCCAGGAGCTTCAAAATTCGTGTAAAATATCTTCTCAATGCTTCATTCATTTGCTAAAAATGACAAGAATATACGTTTCTGCCATCGAATGCATAATAAAAGTCGGGCTTAGGTTCTATAGAGATATCTTTGTTCAACAAGTCAAGTGCAATAAGGTATAAGCAGAAAAAAAACATCATATTATACGTATTTGATTAATGCAGATATGGCTTGTATAATATTATAAATGCTAATATACGAGTATACTTGTTCTAATCGCATTTGGCGAATTTCTGGGTGATACAGTCGCCAAAATAAATGAGATCGATTTTAAAAATGTTCACATTTCTGATCGCAGCTGGAACATGCTGGTATCAATATTAATGTCTCATAAATCAATAAATTATGCGTTTTAATGGAATAATTAATCAAAAATGAGTCTCCTGATGATTATATAGCGAATGTTTCAAATACTCGATGGATCAAATAATTTATGCTCATCAAATAAAAGACATTTTTCATATTAGAAAAACGTTTTAAAAAATGAAAAATAATATTATGGAGAAAAAGAGAATTATATTAAAATAAATTACTAATAAAAACATTATATATTAGCATTTCAATTTGAATATACAATTAGATTTCTAATGACACAAGTACTCTAAATTCCTAATTGAAACTATGAATGAAAATTAGAGTTTTAAAAGACGATATACTAGTTTAATCTTAATTTGTCGTATCCTGACGCAGTGTCAAGAATTGGACTGGCTCTGCTACTAAAGATCGAATTCTTGTGATAGATTTAATACCAAATGCATTTTGTTTCAGAAATTAATTAATTAGGTTAATTAATACATCTGGTGATACCATAGTTTGTACTTATCTTTTATCATTACATTTATGACACATTTACTTAACTGCATTGAGAGTAGCAACATTTATTTAGTTATCGAATCAAATATTTCTTATCCGCGTGTGTTTAAAATGGCAATTTCAAACGCATATTCTAAGAAAAGGTTAAAAAAATATGTTTCTCTCAACCACTCTTTATAAAGTGGCGAGGAAATTTCTCGAAAACCTATGAACATTTTTCTCTCTTGAAGTAAGTAATTTATATAGGGGAAAAAGCAAAATATTAATTAATACCACTGAAATGTCATACTTGAAATTGAAATCTTAGCAAATACATTTTATAGAGACATTTGATAGACTTTTTGTGTTGATGAGATTTTCAAAAAACTTGCATAAAGATTGTTCTTCTGTGATTTAGTAATTTAAATTAAACGCTAATATTAGAACAGGAATTGAACACTATTTATAATTCAGTAAAATTCGATTTATTAATGTTTTGTTAAAAAAACTCATTTTTTAAACAAATATACTGTTTTTCGACAGGTTAGCCTTATATTTAGAAAAATAATATAATTAAGCGTTTCTCAAACTTTGGGGGGTGTCCCCCTGGGAGGCGCGAGCATATCGAAAATAAAAGATTAAACAAATAATTAATTTACTGGAATGAATTAAAACAAAATGCTTTTAGACATAATACAAAAAATGCACTTTTACTCTGATATAATTTATAAATATCATCTGGCGCGATATTATGTCATCAAAAATAAAAACTTCTTCAATACCTAATTAGCTACCTTTCATCCTATAAAAAAACAACTTTTATTTGATTTGCTGTAATCCCATGACAAGGGATTTTTATTACGTTTTCTCTTTAAACTTAAAATACTACTCTTTCAGAGAAAAAAACAAGACCCAGAATCGAAAAAACTCAGGAAGATAAAAAATCATCACTGTTATTATTTTTGAAATACTGTACATTATAGCTGTAGGCAGCAGAATAATTTGATATTTATCTGTTTGACCTTCTAATTTATTGGTACAATTAGTTATAACTATGTACTTATGTGTTTGTTTCTCATTTAGGAAAATTGTAAATAATGTTTTTCTGTGGGTTTTTTCCTGTAAAAGAGTTTTATGATATTTGAAAAACCACAGAAAGCACACTTTGGCCAAGATTTATTTTTTATGATGATTCTAAAATATATAAAGCATAATGAAAAACGTTTTACACAAGTGTTTTAGCAGTGATATCTATATTGTTATATTGAATACACTTTTAACCTGGAAGTGTACGCGCGGGGCCCACACATTACGAAATCGTTAATTCTGGCAAAACTGTTTATTTGTTACAAAAGCAAAATTGAAAAGTCCTTGAAAATAGGTAAGTATGCTTTCTCTTAGTTAAATTATTCACTGGAATCACGATTTGTACCTGTACAATAAAAATAATTGTATAAAAAAAGGATTGGCATGACTCAATCACCCCGAGTGAACATTAACGTTAGTATCGAGTGTGTGATTGCTCCCGGGTAAAACATTTTGAAGTCTTTTCACTCTCTTGAAATATTAAAAATAACACAATTATTCTTCATCGGAATTTTATATTATTTTTAATTATTTAGCATTAATTCTAAACGCTAATTCTGTGAGGCTTAAAATTACAGTTCGCTTAAAACTAATTATAATATGAGCATTCATTTTAAAATACAATTTTACATTTTCGCAAACATTGTCAAGCACTTGGGTTTACTCTCCTGACAATTCAGCTGTATCAATAATGTTTTAGTTTTTTATGAAATGAACTCTTGCCAAGAGCGGGTATTTCAGACAGTACACTTTTAATGTATCAGTGCTGCACAAGGTGTTTTATTACTAACTTATTATTAATAAATTAAGAGCAATTTTATTAATTATTAGCGGCTTCCATGGGCTTGTCTTGGAGAGAAAAGTTTTTCAAAGGAAGGTTTACGAATAGAAATTGAGACTCTTGAGTACTGTTTCTATATTTGGCTGAGATTTATATTTTCAAAGCAGCCACCGCACTTTGCAATCTGTTCCAATTTAAAAATTCGAGAGATATACATATATATATATATATATATATATATATATATATATATATATATATATATATATATATATATATATATACTTAAAAGTAACATATATAAAATTTAATATACTTATCTTATTAATTAGTACTGTTTATAATTTTGATCTTATTGTGGCTTTAGCGTCTAAAAAAGTGCAATATTCTTACATTTAATATATTATTATTGTATAAGAGGGGCGATAAAAATTATGAATAAAAAGTGAGTCGGCAGTAATGAAAGTTTGAGAAGCACTGATCTAATTATATATTGTAATTAGTCAGATCAAAATTAAAAATATTATACACCATAAAACAGCGTTTAAATGGTACCCCCCAAAAAATGACCGACCTATCGTTTTTTTAATTTTATTTCGTCTTATTATCTGCATTATTATCTTTTGATTGATATATCATTTGTGCAAGTTGGAAAGTCAGAAGTTGAATAAAACTCCATTTGAAAACAAATTAGGCAATTCAACCACGCCCCCTTTTTAGAAAAAAAGCAAAAAAAAACCCGTTATGATAAGAAACTCTATTTTATAAAGAGAAACAATAACTATAAAAAAAGAATGTGTGAAATATAGAGCAGAATATTTTCGAGGAAATACAATAATGTAATTTTTCTTCTTTGTGAAATGTGTGCATTTAAATTTTTTGAATTAAGGCATTTTACATTAATAATTTCATAATTTCAGCTCTTATTCCTGACATGTTTTTCATACAAATTTCATACTTCAACTAGAGGACCCAACAGACGTTGTCATGTACACACATTTTAAATTCAAAAATTCCAAATTTTCATAAATAAACTTTAACAATCTGAAACGTTTTGAGTAAAATTTGTATTAAAAAGTTATTACAATGTATAACGTCATTACATGTAAGGTTATAACAATTCAATCGATCGATAGCGTGTGAGTATGTGTATACTATGAGCGAACTTAAATGAAAAGGCTGTGTGAATAAAAACTTAAACTTGTTTTAATTAAAGGTGAAAAAGTTGAGACTCAAACTATTTTATAAAAGGTATATTTATTAAATTGTACATAAAATGTATACTTTTTTATGCACACTTCAAACACTAATTACATCTGAATGTAATAATTTAATTAACACACAATTTATTTAAACAAAATAATAACATGAAGTGACAATATATTTTCCTGAAATGATCACACCACCAAATGCCGGGGCCAACTTGAATTATAATAAAATATTTTTGAATATTCGTTACTGCGATCTTAGCACAGTCTGCCGAATCCAATATAAAACAATCCAAGATCAACAATTTATAAATAAAAAATTAATTAAATAAATATTTCTAAGCCGAATCATAAATCTAAACCATTCTCGAGTCCACTGGAACAGACAAAAACTTTCATCAAAATCGGTCCAGCCGTTTAGAAAGAGTTCAGTTACATACACACGCACAGAAGAATTACATATAAAGGGTATTTTTTTAGAGTTATAGAACTTTTTTTAAATTGCAATGAAACAACGATGTATTATTCGATTGACATGAATTTTTTTATTCGAAATATAATCTTGTGGCATTACATTTTAAATATGATTTCTGGCATATGACTGCCACGGCTGGCTCGGATGTAGTCCAATCTGGACGTCCAATTTTCGATGACTTTTTCCAACATTTGTGTCCGTATATCGGCAATAACACGACGAATGTTGTATTCCAAATGGTCAAGCATTTGTGGCTTATCCGCATAGACCAATGACTTTACATAGCCCCACAGAAAATAGTCTAGCGGTGTTAAATCACAAGATCTTGGAGGCCAATTCACAGGTCCAAAACGTGAAATTAGGCGGTCACCAAACATGTCTTTCAATAAATAGATTGTGGCACGAGCTGTGTGACATGTTGCGCCGTCTTGTTGTAACCACAGCTCCTGGAAATCATGATTGTTCAATTCAGGAATGAAAAAGTTAGCAATCATGGCTCTATACCGATCACCATTGACTGTAACGTTGTGGCCTTCATCGTTTTTGAAGAAGGATTCCACCAGCCTATAAAGCGCACCAAACAGTCAGTTTTTCTGGATGTAACGGTGTTTCGACATACACTTGTGGATTAGCTTCACTCCAAATGCGGCAGTTTTTTTGTTGGTTGACGTAGCCATTCAACCAGAAGTGCGCTTCATCGCTAAACAAAATTCGCTTATGAAAATCGGGAACAACGGCAATCTTGTTTTGGGCCCATTCGACGAATCTACGCCTTGTTTGATGATCACTTTGATGAATTGCCAAACCAAGCTGAGAATAAATCACTTGACAGGTGTTAAATCGGTCGCCATCTTGGAAAGTAATGCCAACTTAAACTTCTATGCCTGGAAAAAAACACTCTTTATAAAGGTTATTTGAAAAAATATTAATTAAAAACGCTAAAAAGCGTGAATCGTCTGCATTTTCGTAGCAATAAAGACCAGGTTTGGCCAGTTTGGCCGATAATCAATTTTCTACGCCAACTTACGTCTTTTTCAATTCCTACTATTAGCTCACGAGCTCTGTACAGATTTTATTTGTTTGTTTGTTTATTTATTTATTTATCTTGGTGAAATTTTCAATCGTTAATAAAATACATTTTAAAGAGATCGATTGAGCTGTAATGTAATGTACATGATTAATTTGGATGACAATACAATAATTTAATTATAATTAATAAAAATTAATTGATTATAACTAATTATTTAAAAAATTACAAATACAGCCACGTTGGTGACTTAGGTCAAAATATGAAAAGGTTTTTTTCTTTGTCTCACTTGTTAAATAAAGCATTCAGTTGAAAGGAAATTTTATATACACGATTGTTTTGGATGACAGTACGATACTTTAATGATAATTAATAAAAATGAATTACCACTTAATGTTGTGCTTGTGTCATATGTATATACATATTTATATTAATTGCAACTATTTAATAAAAAGTAGCTAAAATAAAAATTTTTTCTTGGTTGATCTAAGTAGGAATTGATTTTAATTTTTTTTATATTACTTGTGTGTGTGTGCTTATAACAATAGCGTTGCTACAACAATGCAGGTGAATGTTGAGTTGTATTTTTTGAATGTTTTTAATTAATATCTTTTTAACTAATTGTGATATCGGATCTAATTGTGAATCTAAACCATTCTCGAATTTACTTGAACACACACAAGAAATTTAATCGAAATCGGTCCAGCCGTTTAGGAGGAGTTTAGTGAAAAACACATGCACAGAAGATTTTTATATATAAAGATATTATGTGAAAAAGAAAACTAAACTCTCTGTCGTGACAGAAAAAAAAATTAAACATTTTTCTTCATTTTTCTTGTGCAATTAATACCTTCTAAAATAGATCATTTATAAAAATGTATGGGTTGAAAATATGAAAATGCAATTATTTTAAAGAGAAATGTGAGAATAATATCTTAAAGGGGTATTTTAAGTTAATTTAAGCTTATTATAGTTATTTTTTCAGAATTATAAACTTTAAAGTGCTTTTTCTCAGTTTGTGTTTTTCGAAACATTAGTGCATTCAAAATGCTACTTCTTCCACAACTATTTACCAATCACTTCATTTTTTCCCTGTGTGTTGCATATAAAGCATGTAAAAAAATTAGGGTTCGATTTTGCTTTAAACTGAATATTTTTTTAAAAATTTAAAAGGTAAGAGATCCTGGCTTTTTCGTTGATTTTTAGCATACATATCAACATTTTATTGTTTTCTCAAAAACGAATTAAGTTATTTTAAAATCGATCCCTAAAGTAGTTTAGAACATCCATACGAATATTACAAAAGAATTTCAGGTCAATGAATTAAAAATTACAGAAGGAGTAGAATTTTAAAATTTTCCTAAATTTCTCCAAAAAGTTTACATTTTTAAAATTATGTGAAAAATTTCATCTCGTATCGTTTTCTTGAATAGAAACATGATATAAAATGTTAAAATATAATTTTTAAATACATAAGGAAAGAAAGTAGTTCAAAGGATACCAAGTCCTCTTAAGAAGAATATGCTTGGAATAATTGAAAAAAATTATCAGAAAAAATTGAGATACATTGTACGCTAAAGAATATTATCAATGAAATCTTTCAGTTCTTGGTACGATATAAATTTAATAGTTCCTTAAACACTTTTCTTTGTCATTTGAGATTCATTCGAGGATTTTACGCTAATAGCCTCAAAGAACAAAACAGTTCTTTAGGAGCGATGAAAATGCATTGTAGAAAAACAATCTTTGAAATACAGGATAAGGCACTAAAATTCTCTTCATAAATCCCGGAAGGTCTTCACACTTTCTACAGCGCTCAGACACAACAATCAGAGGCTAAAAATACAAATATGTAATGATTAATATTATTCACAAGCACTCGCTTGATGGTGTCAACTAATCACTAGTCGACTCTTCAACGGTCGAAAAAATACAGACTCAACTTCAGCGAGTGATTCCTATTTATAGCATATACGGATCCTTTGAGAAGGATTCGCAACCGTCGTATGTCCTGATATTAATAGACTTAATTGATAATTTCCGGCAGCAACATTATGGTCACCAAACCGCCAAAAATGATGTCAACTTGGACTTATCGCCAACATTTAGCCAGGTTTCCATTGAATAGACATTATAATGTAAAGAACGGTGTTGCTTGCGAATATTACAATTTTAGCATAAAATAATGCAGCAGAAAGTAATACTGACGAATTACACAGCCAGATATAAATTATTTACACTAAATTTATAACAATATTAAAATTAAATAATCTTCTATCGCGCCCTTTACATTGTATTCTAATTAATTTTTTCTACTTAAAGAAACATAGAATTGATTTTAAAAGTGTTAAAAGCAATTAATAAATACATTGAAATGCTTGACTATTATTCACTAAAGTGAATTACTCAACTTGTTCCAATAGCTTAAGGTATCACGACACTTAATACCCTTGTTAAGATACATACGAATCGCATTAATGTTTCAGTAATCTTAAAATCGTAATACCTTTGAATAATTCGTTCCTTTAGAGTAACAGTTTAATTTAATAAGGTACCCCAGATATATTCCAAAATAAAGCATTCAATTAAAATCGTGAACATATTATTTATTCTTTTTAATAATATGAAATAATTGTTTGCAACTCTATTTATTTAACAATAGAAATATTAAATATACCGTTGTTGAAAGCAAAATACCAACTATAATTTGAATTTAATTCAATAAATAACTAAACAGCAAATAACTTTTAAAAGTGCTTAAAATGCACTTCTGCAACCCATTAATAGAGTTATTTTAGCTCTCTTTGCTTTTTAAGAGATGTTTTACATTATTTTAAAGAAACTTTTTTTTCTTATAAACATATGATTTAAAATAATACGTTTATTTGTAGATGAGTTTCAAAAGGAAAATATTTGTTGCCTTTCAGACAGACGTATAGGGTTTGCATTTGCGCGTTAATTTTTACAGAATGTGTACAAAGCTTGTGATTATTTGACAGATTGGGGTAACAAAATTTATTTATATTTAGCGTTAATTTTTTAATTTTTAATATAGGTAATAAATTATGATTTACGTAGCTCCTAATTTTTTACATAGATCATGTTGCACATAAGTTAAAACAGAAAATTCAACACAGAGTATTTTTAATTGTCAGAACCTGCTTTGAGAAATTTAATGGAAAAAAAAACTTTCCTCTCTCTAATTTAAAACATTTACTTCGTATTTATATCTTATTTGCTTTAATTTTGTTTTCAAAATAACAAACGAACTTCAAGAGGCCATTCTGTATGTAATATTCTGATGAATCATATTCACAAGTTAAAAAAAAATTCTGCAAACGTTACTAAAATAGCATTTAGTTATGCATAGCAGATAGTTAGCACTATTTTTTTTTGTGATTAAAATATTTCAAAACAATCGCAACATTCTGGTTGTGCAACATAATTTCTTGTTTTTTGGGAAGTCGTATGAGAAATTTTGAATATATGTATGATTCGCCAACAATGTTTTCTTAAGCCTTAAACTCAGCGGTAAGTATGCTGTACCGTAATTTTTCTCATTTACTCCAGCTGAGGTATAACTGCTATATTTAGCAATTCGGAGATAGTTATTCTCCATATTTTCCCAGAAGAATTTCACAGAACCTTTTTACGACTGTACGACCATTGTTCATAATTGTGGCACGTATAGTTCCTCAGTTTGTGCGTACGCCGCAACGAATCACTGATCAGCAACTTTTGCGAACACACTCGGGCCATTTCCAGCTCTGTAACATTCATGCAAGCTTTACTGCGCGTCTTTAAAATGTGTTTAAGGTGCTTGAATCGCACACGAAGTGTGAGATACGGTTTGTTACCCGTTATTTGACTGCGAAAAACATGTTGGCTGCAGACATTAATCGCCAGATAACATAAGTTTATGACTCTGAATCAATGAGTGATAGCAAAGTTCGAAAATGGGTCAGAAAGTTTCAAGATGGGAGAGCAAACGTCCATGACGAAGAATGCTTAAATTCGTGAGAACAGGAGATTCACGATAACCAATCACACTTTCATTGGAATTTCCCGACGTTTCTCGGTTGGCGGTGTACAAAATTGTGGCTGAAGACCTCAACTTTAAGAAATTGTGTTCTCGGTTGATACCCATACTTCTCACAGTGGAACACAAAGAGAAGAGGTTCATCGGACTTTTTGATTCGTTGTGAGGAAGAAGAGGCTGACATATTTTCCGATACCTTAAACACAGTCTTGGCGGGAAGGACTTCAGTGACAAAGAAGAAGTGATAGCGGCCGTGAACTCTTGGATGTCCGACCGGGCGGAAGACTTATTTGAAGAGGCGTTTCAAAATTTTGTTCATAGGTATGACACGTGCATTAATAAACTCAGCAACTATGTAAAAAAATAGGCAAACGTATGTACAATCCTAAAATAAAGGGGTTTTTTAAACAAAATATTATCATTATTTTTTTTAAAAAACCAACAGACCTTACTTAAACAACAGCCCTCGTATATTTTCCGCCTCTCCCCAATAAATTAAAACCTTAATATTACCACACATATGGCGAAAATGGATAAACTGGACTTTTCAGTGGGGTAGGAAATTCTTTCTTCATACTCCAAAACGCAGAGCTGCCGGAATGTTTTTGTTCAATTTTAGCCAATTCTAAAGGGTTAAATCAGTGCTTCTTTTCAATATTTGCGACACAATTCGTCGTCATATTTTTCATCGCCTCCCCCCTTCTACAATAACAATGTATTGAATGCAATGAAAATGCACGTGTGTGTGTGTTGACGTAATGCTACAATATGATGTTAATGAAAACCATACAAATTAAAATTATTATTTTGTGTATGACAAGCCCATGGAAGGCTCTAGTAATTATTAAACTTTTTTAATGTATTAAGAAATTAATTATCAAAACATTGTGCTGTAGTGATATATTTATAAGTATAATAAATCAGTGTTAATGTGTATTTAATATTTATTATGTCAAAATATAATTTCTGTTAATTAATGCTTATTTTAAATCTTTTACGTTTGACTTTTCAATATGCTAGCACCTCACAGTTTAAAAAACGCTGGGTTAAATACATTCAACTGATTAAAAGCATTCATTTCTTCGTTTCAGATGCCCCTGTATGCAAAGAGAACCAACAAATCACGTACGCCGTATCCTTGAACGAAAGCGTGACGGTCCGATGTGAGGTGGAAGCGGAGCCTACAGACGTCACTTTCAAATGGGAATTCAGC
The DNA here is from genome assembly GCA_019973935.1 of Trichonephila clavipes. Lineage (NCBI taxonomy): Eukaryota > Metazoa > Arthropoda > Arachnida > Araneae > Nephilidae > Trichonephila > Trichonephila clavipes. Next base: position 860,959 of record BMAU01019645.1, on the reverse strand, counting down.
AACACAGTACATAAGCATTATAACTTGCAGCACACGGGCAAGGGAGTGGTCAGCATAGCCACTTACATGCCGGTCACTCCAGCGGATTACGGAACATTATTCTGCTGGGCGAATAACACCATCGGACACCAACAATCATCCTGTTTTTTCACCGTCATTGCACCAGGTAAGATTGCGCTTTACTTCAGATTGTTCGGGAAAAAGTGTACACGGCAAAATTTATGTGTCTTTGTAGTTATTGTGTAGTGCATATATGCTGTGATATTTCTTATGTATTAAGGAAAGTTGAAAACCTCTCTCTCTCTCTCTATTGGCTGTTTTCGATGTACCTTTTCTCAAAATCTGTTTTATGTACATGCTTGAAATTTTTCATACTATTAAAGTATACCTCTCTCATTATACTAAAATGAGCCTTTAGCTAATTTTGAATTTTTTAGTAAATTATGAAATATTTTATAAAACATTGCGAAATTTGACCCATTTTTTATTTAAAAAATTTGTAAAAATTAAATTTTTGAGTTTTTTACAAAAAGCTCATTTTAGTATATATTGGACATCATTATAAATAATTCATAAAAATTTTACATACCTGTGAACAGTAGTTTCTCAGAAAAGGTACATCGCACATTAAAATTTACATTTTGCGATAAATTGAGTTTAATGTATACAGTGAGACTTCTAATTGGCTAGGAAATAAAAAATAAAAGGCTCAATTTAAAATAAAAGATACATATTTTGGTTTATATCAGTTCGTTACACTTTTAAGAGAAAACAAAGTAATTTGTTTACAATTTTCGCCATTAAAATGGGCGTGGCCCAAATTCAACGATTATTTAAAAATACGTTTTAAGGCTTTCTAAATACCCTAGATGTTAAAGTAAGGTATTTTTAAAAAGGTTAAAATCTATACAATTTGAAAATGTAAAAATCTCAAATTGTCAAAAAAAATAAGATTTTAGCTTTACAACACCCCTTATAATGCTTGTCTAATTTTCATATGAAATGTGCATCTTTATTATGATTCAATGTGTAGACTGTTTTTTTTACCTTAAAAATGCCAAATTTTTAATGGAAGTATTTAAAAAGTGTTTAAAATGATTATACACACACACACAGTTTCGGGTAATGCGAAATGTTATACCATTTTTGATTAAAATATTTTTAAAAAACTTAATTAGAAATCATAATTAAGCAATGACGGTTAGTGAATGGCAATGTATCATTGCGACTGAAATAATGCACTATTTTTTACTCAGCAATGAAGGCAATGTAATTTGACAATAATTTGTTATTTTCAGATTTGGAAGATTTATTATGTTTTTTTTTATTTGTTTTATTATTGTGCTTCTTACTAGAAATGTGCTTGAAGATTTCAACTACCATATATTAATTATGCAAACACGGAAGATTTGTCCACGCTAACCCAGCAGTGCACACAAAAACTTTTCAAGGGACGTGGGTCCAGGATCGTAAGAGTCCACCATTCTCGTATGATACCTCAATGCACTCCCTAACATATTCTTTATTATTTTGATTTTGTCAAAAGTCGGGAATGAAAAACAGAGAATAAAAAATAAATTGTTAAAAAATAATTAGAATTTATTAGTAAAATAAATTATTATGAACATGTACTTAATTGAATTATACGCGCTACTTGCATACGATTCTAATCAATCGAAAAAAATCAAGGGCTTTCGTGGGGGGGGGAGGGTTCGGATGTATACTTTTTGTTTTTCTTTTGTATGCCACTGTGATTACAAGTTCCAAGAAGAAAATTCAATGATATTATTTCGCGTTGTAGGATGTGTATTTTTGAGGAATAGTGTACGAATATATACTAAAAATATCTTTTCTTCGTAATACATTTTATTATTCCACCTTGAGAATATTCCAAATCAGAACAGGTAGTGGCTAGAAATATTAAGAAAATTGTCAAGAAAAAACAGACAAACATAAAGATAGATTGCACTAAGGAAGGTAGCAAACGGAAAGAAAAAAAATATTTAATTCTTATACCTAAAATTTCGTGGAATAACGAGGCTGAAGATGCTAGTGTTTATAGTCAAGAAACTAGTGGCCGGAGTGTCGTGGGTTTAAGATTACTTGCCACTGGAGACCCACAGCGAGAGAGGGTCGCTGTATCTGTTGAGTCTTAATTTACTCCAATTGGTGTGGTAATAAAAAGAGAGAGGTGCCAGGCTAGGTGACAATGTCGTCGCCAGACCGGGTTTCAAAGTTATGAGGTACCATTACCAATAAACCTCTTGTTGCTTTATGGTGCTGTGGAAGTACAGGGTGTTTATATATGGATATCGATTTAAGGGGTGTTGGAAAGCTAAAATCTTATTTTTTGACAATTTGAGATTTTTCATTTTTAAATTGTAAAGATTTTAACCTTTCTAAAAATACCTTACTTTAATATCTGGAGTATTTAGAAGTGCTTAAAACCTATTTTTCAATAATTGTTGAATCTGGGCCATACCCATTTGAATGGTGAAAAATGTAAACAAAGTACTTGGTTTTGGCTTAAAAGTGTAACGTCTGGTATGAACCAAAACATGTATACTTTATTTTAAATTGAGTTTTTTATTTTTTTTTATTTCCTAGCCTATTAGAAATCTCACTGTATACATTAAAATCAATTTATCTCAAAATGTAAATTTTAATGTTTGATGTACCTTTTCTGAGAAACTACTGTTCACAGGTATGTAAATATTTTATGAAATATTTAAATGATGTCTAATATATATATATAAAGAAATGAGCTTTTCGTAAAAAACTCAAAAATTTATTTTTTACAAATTTTTTTTATGTGAAAAATAGGTCAAATTTCGCAACGTTTCATAAAAAATTTCATGATTTATTAAAAAATTCAAAATTAGCTAAAAGCTCTTTTCAATATAATGAGGAAGGTGTAATTTAAATGTATGAAAAATTTCAAGAATGTACGTACAACAGATTTTGAGAAAAGGTACATCGAAAACAGCTAGTTTAACGTTGTCAGTATAGAAAGAGAGAGAGAGAGGGGGAGGTCAACTCTTCTTAAAATATATATTATAGAACATGTGCTTCAATATATCCTGGATTGATTGAATATTAACGTCGCACTGTTTAGCTACACGAGGGTTTTTGGCGACGGACCACGTAATTTTGAACCACGGTCAAGTGACGTGGACGACACCTGAGCTGGCACCCCCTCTCCTAACTCTCACACCTCACCAACGGGAGGACGTTTCAGATCTCGACAGATTTAGCGTGCATCGCTGCCCTACACGGCGGGTCTTTAGTGGTACTGGGCTCGAACTCGTGATAAGGCAAGCCACGATCCGATACCTATACCACTCGGCTACAGCGGCCACCAATATATCCTGGAAGAATGGGATTAAAGTATTATTTAAAGTAAAGCTTTATACACTGGCCTCAAAAAAGTTAAGGTACAACAGGGTTTTGTGTCTAATTTGCATATGAATGAATGTAGAAACAAAATTTGGAGGATATGTGCATTAAATAGTTTTTTATTGAATGCGTGTATTGTGTTTTTGTATAAGTGTATTGCAAAAACGATTTATAACAAAAAAGCAATATCTGCGGAAAAGTCCATTCTTGGAGAAAACAGGCACATCACAGTGTTATGTGGTAAAATGGCATAAAAACAATACAAAAATGGGTTCTAATAAGGAATGTGTCCACCCCTAACTTGAATGCATTGGCGGCATCGATTTCCCATGCTGTTTTTTAAGTTGTCGGACACCGGAATAGGAAGCGAAGACCAGACACAGAGTAAGCCTTGTTTCAGCTCATGTAACGACCTTGGAGGAGGATTTAAAGCAGCAACCTCTCTGCCAAGATAGTCCCAAAGATGTTCTATCAGATTCAGGTCTGGAGATTGAGCTGGACATTCCATTCGTTCCAAACCGTGATCCTCCAGATACTCCTCAACAATCCGAGCTCGGTGAGGTCGTGCATTATCATCCATCAGAATGAAGTCGTTACCAATAGCTGCAGCATATGGGCGGACATATGGATCAAGGATCTCATCCCGACATGTAGACCAGTTACGGTTCCTCCATGGAACACATGCAGGTCAGTGTGGCCACCGAGCGAGATCCCTGCCCAAACCAGGATTCCACCACCTCTATAACTGTGTCTTTCAACAGTGTTGGATTGATGGTATCTAGTGCGCTGTTCCCTCAGATCAGTAGACGCCTGAATCACTCTCCATTGTAAATCTGGACTCGTCTGTGAACAGACAGAAGCCCATTGTTGCTGCGTCCAAGAAACATGTTCTCTTGCCCAGCATAAGCGGTTCCTTCGCTGTCGTCCGTTGAGGGAACGCACACAACTGGTCTTCTTGCATACAGACCTGCTTTGTGAAGACGATTTCGCACCGTAGTAGCGGAGATTCTTCTTCCTGATGCCTGAAAGTGGTCTGCAACGAGCTGCGGCACAGTAGTGGTTCTTCTCCTTCGTGCCGAAAGAGCTTTAAAACGGTCTTCTGCAGGTGTTGTAGCTCGTGGTCGGCCTGGAACAGGTCTTCTGGACACAGAATCTTCAGATTGGTATTGATCCCAAAGTCTCTGAACAACACTAAGAGACACATTGAGACGTCTAGCAGCATCAGCCTGCGACAATCCCATTTCCATCCATCCAACTGCCCGCCACCTTAACGAATTGGGTAAATGACGTCTCTGAGACATTTTCTAAACTCTATTGACTATTGTCAACGAAACTGCCAACAACTGTTGAAAATCAACACAACTTACACAAAAAAGTACGAAAGCTTGATATTTGCATATTTTTCTGTCACTCATAAATATACGTTCTTTTCTATAAAATAAAAGTAGTAGCAATCGTTTTTGCATTAATGTTTTTAAAGTTCGTTATTATCATTCATGTAAACTATGCATTTTATTGTTACTGTCATTTTTTTTTATGGTGAGCTTCGAAAAACATGTTGTACCTTAACTTTTTGAGGCCAGTGTATTATTTAGTACATTAAACTTATTACTAAAATTGATACATCGAATTAAAGTCCAACTGAAGCAGTTTTGTTTGCTGTCATGTATGCGCATGCGCGTGAAACACATGTTATTTTTTCTCCTTTCCCGCCAATTAGCGCGCTTGTAGAAAAATGGCGACTAGTGAACAGAAAGCGTTTGATGTTCCCCAGTTTGCAAAGATAGAATCTGCTATTACTGCCCAACGAAAGTTCCGTTAGGCACCTTAATGAACACGTGAGCACTCATAATGCGGGGATCTAGAACTTATAGAAAATCCTCTCGAGGTGCTAGAAACGCAACGAAACTCCCCTAAATTGAATGTTTTTTGTGCTATATCTCTCGGCAGAAAGTGTATGGGTCTTCTTTCGTTTTTGGAGAACCAACTGTAACTGGTGCTGCCTATCTTGATGCTGTACAACTATAGCTATTTCCTAAATTGAAAGAAAGTGAACCAGATAACTTCATTTAGCGGAAAGATGGTGCTTTAACTCACTGGGGTTTCTCAGTACGCGATTGATTGAACATCATTGTACTCGACCAATGGGTTTTCTGCAAAGAAACTCACGATAAAGCTAGTTTCAAATGGCCTCCACATTCACCCGATTTGATGCTATGGGGTTTTATATAGGGGTTCATTAAGGATTATGTGTACGTACCTATTAGTTACATATAGGATATTATTATGACTCATACATAGAATGAAAGAGCAAATGAAACAGTTTTGTTTGCTGGCATATGTGCGTGTGTACGAGAAACGTGTGCTAATTCTTTCCCCTTTCTTGCCGATCAACACGCTAGTAGAAAAATAGCGACTAGTAAACAGAAAGCGTTTTGTGTTATCCAGTTTGCAATGTCAGAGTATGTTATTACTGTGCAACGAGCGTTCCATAGTAAGTTCGATTGTCAACCTCCATATCATTATAACATTCTTAGGTTGCATCATCAATTTGAATCAAATGGCTGTCTTTGTAAAGGGAAAAATACGGGACGACCAAGGATGTAACTGGTAACCAACTGCACCTGATTCTGCCTATCTGGATGCTCTACAGCTATGACCACTTCCTCAATTCGAAGAAAGTGAACCAAATAACTTCATTTGGCAGCAAAATGGTGCACCGTCTCGCTGGCATCTCTCAGTACGTGATTGGTTAAATATCACTATAACCAACCAACGGATTGGCCGCAAAGATACTCCCAATAAAGCTTGTATCGCATGGCCTCCACGTTCACTCGATCTGACGCCATGTGACTTTTATCTGTAACGGTTCATAAAAAGATTGTGCATATGTTCCTCTGCTACCAGCCGACCTTTTAGACTTAATACACAGGATTGAAGCAACTGTTGCTAGAATTACCTCAGACACAATAAGCAAAGATTTGGATGAACTCGCCTATAGACTTGCTGTGTGCCATGTGACGAATGGGTCTCACATTAATCGTTTGTAAGATTCTAGGTAAAACTGTTTCAGTTACTCTTTCATTCGATATATGAATTGTACTTGTAAGTTTTTGCAATATATAATATAAAGTGTTAAAATTCCGAGATTCATTTAGCAACAAGCGGTGTATAACTATCTTTCTCTCTCTCTTGTAAAAAAACTTGCTTTACAGAAGCTTATAACGTTTTGAAGTTTATTCTTAAAATGTGTAAAAAGAATCTGTTTCAAATATTCAAGTTTATTCATATCTTCAAGGGTATAATTCTGAACTTAGAAATAGAACCATCGAATGAAACACGCATAGACATGTGAATGTATTAGTGATGAAGAGATGAATAAATATCGTTTAAGTAACCCTTGCTAATGCTGAAAGTAGCTTCATGAACATTCTGCAGGTGGCGCCTTCCTACCGTTTTTTTATGTCTAATTTAAAAATTCTGGAACTAAATATTGAATAGAATCGGGATAGATCCTTCTCGCGATGCGTATTCTTTGTTATGAACGAATGCTAATATTGTCGTCACCATTTATGGGGTCTCAGATATGTTAACTTGGTCTCGTGGGTTGAAAATATAAACAATTTTCAAATTGAATTAATAATATGAAATTCAAACTAAATAATTTTAATCTTTTACACATTATTTAAAAGAGAGTAAGATTTCAAAAAAGATCAAAATGTTTAAAATATAATCATAATTTTCAAAATTTTAAGCACATGAAAAAGAAACATTTCTGTAATAAGTATTAAGTAATTTTTACGCTCAACATGCTACACTCATGAACAAAAAAATTAGCGCACCAAAAGTAATTGCGGGATCGTAACGAAACTTGGCATGAAGGTACATGTCGACGAGATATGCACATGATAAGAAATGTAACGTGATTGCGCATTACGTACAGCCGATAGAGGGCGTTTACTGTCGTTCTCCGTGGAGTATAAAATAGACAACCATAGTTTTTTTGAGAGTGCTGAATCGTTTATAAAGCAAAAGCTGAGGTAGACATGCCATTACGCGGTTTTCGAAGACAATATGAGCAGCTGTCCCATTTTGAGAGGAGGAGAATCATCAGCATGATGGAGTCTGGGAGGTCAGCTAGGCGAGTAACTCGTCAATTAGACCGTTCTGATTGTTTTGTGAGGAAGTGTTGGGGCCAGTAGATCCGAGAGATGTCATTTATACGAAGAGCAGACTCAGAACGCCCTCGACAGACCAGTCATCGAGAAAACCGGCACATTGTACGAAATGCACGCGCACAGCCTACTGCTTCATCGGCCGCCATCAAGGCACAGGTAGCTAGGGGCGCCTGTGTCTTCTCGAACCACACAAAGGCGCATGGCTGAATGACATTTGGGATCGTGGCGCACAATACGTGTGCTGTCCTTGACGCCCACCCATCGATGCCTTCGTTTGGAAGTGGTGCCGTGGACGAGGAGACTGGACTGCAGCGGAATGGAACCAGGTCGTCTTTAGCGATGAATCAAGATTCAATCTCAGCAGTGATGACAATCGTGTTCGTGTGTGGAGACCCCGGGGTGACCGCCTCAATTTTACCTTTGTTTTACAGCGACACGCCGCTCCCACAGCTGGTGTGATTCTATGGGGTGTCATTGCCTACAATACACGGTCACTCCTAGTATTGATCCGTGTATCATGGCAGCCCAGTGGTATGTCCCAGACATCTTGCAACCACATGTGTGGCCACTAATGCAATGGCTCTCAGGAGCCATTTATCAACAAGACAATGTTCGGCCTCACATGGAAAGAGTGTCACAAGACTTTCTCCGGAATGTTACAACTCATCGGATCATTTGGGACGGAGAATTGGGCATCTCATAAGTTTGATTGAACTAGAGGCATGGTTGCAGCAAATATGAAACGAAATGTCTCAAGACATCATACGGAACTGGTATGCCTACATTCCCGATCATAGCATCGCGCTTTCGCGCTAGAGGGGGCTCAACAGAGTTTTCAATCCTCCGTTCTTTTGTCTTTTCCGAAATAAATAATCATTTTTCTTTGGTTTTCTAATCATTTACTTACATCAAAGTAGTCATTACATATGTAAAATTTCGTTTTATTTCCCGGATTCCTTCTTGGCGCGCTAATTTTTTATCTCCATGAATGTATTTTCTAAAATATTAGCCTTTGGTGTATAAAACTTTATAGAATTATAAATTGTATCATGCTCTTTAAAACCAACCTAATTTTAGAATTATATATCTTATGTATTTCAGAATATTTGAAAAATATTGCATTTTTTTATGAAAAAATATTAAAATGTGTAATGTTTTTTTTCTAATTTTTTAAATACTATAATTTATTATTCTATTTATATAAAACTATCTACAGTGTAATAACGATACACTATACTTTATAAATCAACTATTTGCTAGTAATTCAAGCTACTATCTCAGAAATTAGTATGCGCTACGTAAAAATCGTTAATGTTTATACACATAAATATTTCTTATTCTGATATGCTTATAATTTTGGAAGTTATGATTATATTTATGGTATCGGACTACGTTCGGAATCCTGATTTTGCAAAGTGCATAAATGGATAATTTTCACGATATTTAGTGTCACTTAGATTAGAATACATGCATAAAACTGTTTTAAGGACATTTTGATAAAAAGCATTTATTTAAATATAATATTTTGGCAAAAAATTAACTTAGAATAATCTTTTTTTCCAGATGTTCTCCTTTTGTGAAAAATGCTTCTGTTAGAATAATATTTTGCCTGTATATAGCTTCGACCTGTGTACAGAGGCTCAACTAGAATTTTTGAAATATATAACTTACAAGTGTGTTTATTCATATTTTATGACAACAGAGGGAAACAATTTTAAGAAAAAAAAGACAATAATTATTTCAATTAGTGGTAACTCTGAAATTAATGCGAATTTTTCAAAAAGTTCTAGTTGAGCCTCTGTAAAGAGGTCTGAGCTATATGCAGGCAAAATATTATTATAATAGAATCATTTTTCACAAAAGGAGAACATTTGAAAAAAAGATTATTCTAAGATATTTTTTTGCCAAAATATTATATTTAAATAATTTTTTTGTCAAAATGTCCTTAAAACAATTTTATGCACGTATTCTAATCTGAGTGGCACTAAATATTATGAAAGTTATCCATTTATGCACTTTTTAAAATCAAGGTTCCGAACGTTGTCGGATACCTTAAAATATTTTACACTTTTTTGAAGCATCATTTTTTTATAAATAATGTATAAAAGATTTGAATTATTTAATCACTGACGCAGCTAGCTCTGACGGCGCCATATATGAACATTTGCGTGGGTCCCTTTTTTAGATATGGGATCCTTTTAGTGGGACTATAATTACGCATGTTGGTTCCCTGTGGCATGGGGAGCCCTGTATCTCTCATACGGTGGCAGATTTAATTTTAATTTCTAAAAATTATATCTATATTTAAAAATAATTTATATTTTTAGCTTTCAGACATAGTTAACACTCCTGAGACCCCTTACATTTTGGAAAATATAAAGATATTCTTCATATAACCGCAGTGATGTAATGTTACATTACACATATATGACCCATTTTGGTCTTTATTATTTCTCAGGAAAAAAAGAACTTCTCTCTCTCTCTCTCTCTCTCATCAATGTATAAAATGTTCTTTGGACCAACTTTTCATGCACTGAACAAATACAAAAAGAATGAAAGCATTACTTTAAAAAATTCACCTATTTTCCTTTTCGTGATGCTGAAATTTTTACGAAATCAATTTCATAGATTATTTACGAAAAAACTTTTAAGCGATTTTCTGTGTTTATAAAAAAATCTTTAAATTTCTCTATGATTTATGATGCTGTCCAAAATATATTGTAAGTTACTATTCTTAGTCTAAGTAAGAAATAGAAAAGTATGAACTGTCTCAGATTTTCGGTCACTCCTCAAAAGTGATTTATACATCATTTATTATTGGCTTATCAATTTTATCATTCTTCAAAAGTAATAAAAAATACAATTTCCGAAGGTATTATAAAGATTTATTTATTTTTAAAAACCCGGGCTCTCTCTCTCTATCTCTATCTGCAAAGATAAAAAAATATTGAAAATTGATATATATATATATATATATATATATATATATATATATATATATATATATATATATATTTATATATATATATATGTGTATGTGTGTGTGTGTGTGTCTACTATAACAATATATTTAAAGCTAAGGACAAGTAGGAATTTCCTACTTTCTACATTTATGTTAAAGAAAAATTTTAAAGATTTCTCTTAAATAATAAAAAGAGATATTACCAATATATATTTTCGGCAAAATTTATTTGTATGCCTCAGATTACTTTGAGTTTTGAACATTCAATCAATAATAATATAGTTTGTAGTGATCTTTTAAAATCGAAGTATATTGTTGATTACCTTGCTGAATTATTCTGTTAATTATATCGTTAATTAAAGGAAATTCACATTTTTGCAAATTTGAACTATTTCTTAGTTATGGATTTTAAATTTAGGCCTATTAAAAAACTGAGAAAATCTTACTTTTTTTTTTTTAATATCTTCTTCCGTTACTTAAAGTTTTCAGATGGTTGAAACAAATAATTGTTATACATGTCTGTAACGTTTTTTTATAAAAATATTGTAAAATGAAATATGTAATGTGTAATATCTGAGATATAACTGATGCTCGATTTGGAAAATTAGTTAACGAAAATGAAGCTAAAAATTTGTTATTATTTTTTTTCTAAAAGTACTTTTTAATTTTCCACTTGAAAAAAAATCATACTGTAAAATGTATTAGAAATTTACTACACTATAGGTCCTTTCCTCATAGTAAAAATATTAATATTTAAACATATACTAAGAGTTTGGTTAAAAGCTATAATGCATATATTAAAATTCAAAATACAGGATAATTATTTGAATGAAAAAATATGCAAAATAGTTGCTTAAAGTTTTAAACCGAAGTACAGTAGAACGTCGTTTACCCAAACGTTTATTATTCGGATAGTCAAATATCCGGACTTCTTTCTTTTTACTCTATTGATGCAACCAATGGACCAAGGTGTAATTGAAAAGCTCCAGAGAATTTATAGGAAACAAGCTTTTCGGAGATTACTTTTGACAGAAAACGACGAAGAAAGTGTTGCTACTTTCGCAAAAAAGCTCACTTTGAAGGACTCTTTCTATATGTTAGCCGAAGCGTGGAACTCGCTCGAAGGACAGAGCCTGAAAAATGCATGGGATAAACTGCAGCCAGATTTAGGAGAAAAACACTTCAATGATGACCACAAGTTACCGCAGTGTTTCTCAAACTGTGGGGCGCGCCCCCTGGGGGGCGCGGTAACCCTGCGATGGTGGCGAGAGCATATTGAAAATAAAAGGTTTAAAAAATAATTTTTTGGAATGAAGTAAAACAAGATGCTTTCTGACAGTAAAAAATACACGTTTATACTATAATTAATTTATCATTATCATCTGGTGATCATCAAAAATAAAAGATTCCACTTCAAACGCTCATTAGCCATATTTGATACTATGACCAAATTAAACAAATATTTTGTTTGCTTTGCGGTCAATATGAGAACGATGAGAAATTTTTTTTTTACGTTTCTTATAACGATATCAAACGATGAGAGATTTTTTATTACGTTTCTTTTAACCTAAAATATTACTTTAGCTGACCTTCGAACTTAATGGTATGGATATCTCCGTCTTTGTTTTAGGGAAGTTGTAAATATATATAATATATTTCTGTTTCATCTTTTTTCCACGTGAAAGAGTTTTATGATATATGGATAAGCATGAGTATTCTGAAACATATAATGCATAATGAAAAACGTTTTACGCAATTATTTTGTAGAACATGCTACACTTTCCCCATGAGCAATTTTGTAGTTTTGATTGCTGTGTTGTACGACTTATTATGATTTATAAATATACATAAGCAGAATACTAAAAAAATGAGCATCTGCGATCCCTATTAAAGGAAGTTGAAACTGAACAAGAACCTACTGAAATAATGCATATTATTTAAGATAGCGAAAGTAAATATCAGAAAATCGTGAGACATGAAACGTTTGAGTTGATTTGAGTTTAGCTGGAAAATAACGTTCCTGTGTTGTTCGCGAAAAGTGTCTGTGATTTATGTCCTTTATTAAGGGCACGCACATTTGGAACATTTTCTTTAGTTTTTTGGATTTTTTCTCAAATTTTCTAAGAAAAATAGAAGTCCTTGAAAGTAGGTAAGTATATTTTCTCTAAATAATAATTATTCACTGGAATTGTGATTTTTATAGTGTATAGTAAAAATAACTATAAATTAAAATATAGTTTTAAAACAAACTAAAAAACATGCTTTTATAGTGAATCGAACTAAAACGCAATATATATATATATATATATATATATATATATATATATATATATATTGCTTAAAATTAAGGTTAAAATTAAGGTATACAAAATTTAATACTTATTTTGTTAATTTGTACGGTTTATAATTATGATCGTATTGTAGCTTTAGCGTCAAAGTGCATTATTATAGCATTAAGTACATTATTAATGTATAAGGGGGCGCGATAAAAATTGTGATTGAAAAGGGAGGCGCCAGTAGGGAAAGTTTGAGAACCACTGGGTTACCGACTTTGTCCTGTTGATCCAAGGATTTCAAGAATGCGACGAAGATGTGGAAACCTGGATGTCATGCGATCCTGGAGATTTCATATTCTAAAATTTAAAATGGTAAATGATGACGCGATTGTGACTTCCGTGCACGCAGAATCCAACCCTGTCGACGATGAAATGGATGAAGACGAGGACAAAAACAACGAAAGTAGTAAGAGTCCATCAAATGTTGATGCGGTTTCTGCTTTGGAGACAGCTTTGAAGTAATACGAACAACAGTGAGAGTGCTGTCCTACTCAACTACTGCTGTTCAAGAGAATTAGAGACTTTGCAGCAAAAGAACGAAGGTGTACAATGGCACAGCGAAAAATGAGTGATTATATATCAGAATAAAGCTAAAGTTGCGACATTTTGCCCCTATTTTGCTCTTTCTTTAAACACGCTTCCGGTGTGATGATTTCAATATTCGTATAGTGTCCGGTTTCATATGCTGAATGGATCGCATTCGGTTTTCGGTTGTTAGAACGATCGCGTTTTCGAACGGTATCCGGTCCCAATTGATTCGGATAAACAACGTTCTACTGTATAAAGTTTCTTTTGTATGTAAAATTTTCACAATGTTCAAATAATAAATAGAAAAATATGGAAACATAAACAAAATATAAATTAATAATTTTCATAGATGAAATGGTTTCACTCACACTTCCGACAAATATATGATCAGGTATGTTAATCAATTAATTTTATAATCTTTTTCATTGTTGTTTTAAAAGCTATTGTTCAGTAATTGGAGGGAAAAATAGCTTCAAAAATATTCTAAACAATTATTGTAGAACTAATTATGTTGAATTGTAAAAATAGTTTATATTAGTTCATTATCAAGAAAAGTGCTTGAAAAAGTTATGTTAAATATACACTGGCAGTGTGAAAGTTTTATTTATATACTATGTTTGAGATTTAAAATGTTCCAAGTCTTATTTTTAAACTTGGTAGCTATTGTATACTTTTTTTAACTTATTATACAGCGCCACCTTTAGAGAAAGTAATCAGTATATTTTATAGTATTTTTGGCAGTCTGGTGCTACTATAAAACAACAGTTCCTCATCTATTTGTGAGGAGTGTTAAAAGATTGAAAAATTGAATTTTTTTTTCATTAATCGTGAATTAAATCGGCATTTTTAGTTCCTAATTATAATTACTAATAAAAAGGAATGAAAGATAAAATTAACTGTATTTTATTCGTTTCTTAATAAGATCAATAAAATTATTTTTTATTATATACAGTGCTTCTGCTTAAAAAATGGTTAAATTGTTTGCTTGACGCGTTTCTTATAAAAATCTAAAATAAGCATATTTCCGTTGCCCACACACAGAAAGTATCTTAATTGCTCAAAGGAAAATGCTCTTCCAATCCGTAAGTCCCACTTATTAACCGACACTCATTAACGTATTCGACTACGTTCGGAACCCTGATTTTAAAAAAGTGCATAAATAAATAATTTTCATGATATTTAGTGTCACTTAGATTAGAATACATGTATAAAATTACTTTAAGAACATTTTGACAAAAAATTATTTAAGTACAATATTTTGGCAAAAAAGTAACTTAGAAAGTAACTTGTTCTCCTTTTGTGAAAAATGCTTCTATTATAATAATATAATGAGATAGAGAAACAGTTCATGCTTACCATTGTCACAAATTTTTGCTTTGGCTTCTTTTCGTTACTATTGCAATTGTCCCATCGGTAAATCGGTTCTTGCCACAGATTTGTCAGCATGTTTTCGGTCGTTCAAATTAATTGCAATGTAGATACAGGAATGGATGTAGGAAATGACGAGATGTGCACTCGATTTCTAACAATACTCCATATTCTGTAATTAGATGATGATTTTAATGAAACCTCCGCGACCAGTCCACACTGTTAGGTCAATATTGAGATAAGATGTAACGTCATTGACGTAGAGAGTACGCTTGCTATCCCATTGAAAAATGTAAACTCCTGGTATTTTTCTTTGGTTGTAGTTATAAGGAAAATTTGTTGTACGTCCAAAGGTAAATAATTCCTATTACAGTGTTTTAAGAGAAGGGAAATCGGCAGAGTCGATGAACTCACTGCAAAAAACGAGTTTACTTTGGTACTATCCCTTTCATATTCTAGATTCATTGAGAATTTTCTTATCACTAACTAGAAACTGGTTAATTTCATTTAATATTTCGAAAGTTCTTAGTTAACGAAATTGCCCTACTAATTTGTAGACACTCTGTATTTAAAGAAAATGCTCATGCTCTTAAATTCCATTAATAACATGCCTTAAAAATTTGAAAAAACACAGTTCTCTAGGTTTCGTTTCGTAAAAAGAGCTACTTGCTGCGAAGTCAGCGTGTGTGGTGAAGTTGTTAACGAATTTCGGCAACTACAATAGGTATTCCAAATGACACTGTTAGTGTGCGCGCTATTGCATGAAAATTTGATATTTCTTGATGAAACATGGGCATAATATTTCATTCAATTTTAATATCCATGATGTAAGCCAAATAGCTGTCATTCTGCTGCGTCTTGATTTTGTTTTACTTTTAACCTTGAAGATGCAAGCATACATGTTCAGACCAATGTATATTTTATAAACAGACGAGGCTCATTTTCAATTAGACCATGAAGTAAACACATGATAGATGCATATTATCTTCTACAAACTACACTGCTGGACAATTGCTAAGGACGGATAACACTATCATCCATAGCAACCACAAAATGAAAGGAAGCAAAATGTGGAAAATTAGAATAAGTGCGGGATATTAGTAAGAAGTATGAGTATGCAATTTTTTTCCACGTCTGTTCATCACGTGATAGCGTTCATAAGAGCTTTAAAGGTTTTGACGCGTGTGGACAGTTGTGGTTTCAAGTCAAAGTTTTACAGGAAAGATTTAATAGGCGAACTTAAAATTTTTGGCATGTCTTCCCGACATCACATAGATGATTTTATGCGTGGCCGAATTATTGGAAAGATCCAAGAAGGGCGAAAAATAACAGATGTTGCCAGGAAGTTCGACTTCGCTCACAGCGTTGTTTCACGGCTGTGGAAGTCATTTAAAACTATTGGAATGTGTAGTAGACGGCACGGGGGAGGTCGTGTTAGAAGTACGACGCCTGCAGAAGACAGATATATCGTCCTATCAGCAAAAAGGAACAGGCGCACCACAGCTCAGCAGGTGGCAAATCAGTTTCTTGCTGCCTCAGGAAAGCAGATCTCACGAAAAACTGTTGCCAGACGTTTGAGGAGAGGAGGACTATACGCACGCAGACCTGTTGTGTGTGTCCCATTGACCAGACAGCACCATACTGCCCGTTTGCAATGGTGTCGTGAGCATCACAATTGGACTGAACAGGACTGGGCATGCGTACTATTCTCAGATGAGAGTAGGTTCAGTCTGTCATCGGATTGTAGACGCCAACTGATCTGGCGCGAGAGTGGTACTGCTTATCGTCCAGAAAATATCCAGGAAAAGGACCGATATCCGACATGCAGTATCATGGTGTGGGCCGGCATCATGATCAATGGCCGCACGCGCCTACATGTGGTTGCGAATGGGACTATGACGGGCCAACGATACATTGATGAAGTTCTACTTCCTCATGTTCGTCTTTTCCGTGGTGCTGTCGGTGATAAATTTGTTTTTATGGGCGACACCGCAACATGTCATCGAACACTCGCTGTTCAGGATTGTCTAGACAACGAGGGTATTCAACGTCTGGTACGGCCAGCGCGTTCTCCAGATCTAAATCCCATTGAAAATGTGTGGGATGCTTTGGGGAGGCAAGTTACTATTCGAAACTATCCTCCGACAAACAAGAACACCCTCATCCGTGCACTCACAGAGGAATGGGATAAATAGCCTCAACAGCTGCTGGATAATGTTGTGCAAAGTATGGTACGACGTGTGGAATGTTGCATCACACTCCACGGTGGACATATCCTGTACTGATACCTTTCTTTAAGGTGCCTCCTGACTTTTAGATGCATTGTTCCATTTCTCCGTACGCAGATCAAATGAACATTTTTTTCTCCTTTCAGATGTTTCACGGCTTTTGTACTTTCCAGAACAATAAATATTCTTTATTCTAATGTCGGAACATTGTGGCAACTATATTTTATCCTACTAGGCCTCATGTCTCGCTTAATGTTATGCTACATAGCAATTTGTGATTCGTCCTTAGCAATTGTCCAGCAGTGTATCATGCCTGCAACAATGGTAATTGCATTCATCAGGTGCAATCGCAGGGTGTAGATTTAATCTGGAACATTATTTCTTCATAGAAGTCATATTGAAGTGTTACGTTAAATATACACTGTCACAAGAAAAAAAAATCACCAAGTTTTGGGACAAAAAGTAGTTCCGTCAGAAATAATAAGAGTGTTAGAAAATCATTAGGTTAATGCAAAAAAAAAAATAAATAAATAAACCGATCAAGGAACAATGCGTTAAAAAAACTATGCTTTAAACAAATTTCTCTGATCTTTCTCACTACAGAGCATTCTGAACTCCCAAATCCCTGGACCTGAATTCTTAACACTGTGCAGTTTTGGAAAATTAGCGTATATTAATGAAACATGTGCATATAAAACTGAAGTTGGAGGACTATACTATCCGCTACCGCTATCTTTTAATTTTTCCTTCAGAAATATTGCCTCAGTTTTTGATAAGGCGATGGAGCTTTATGGACAAGTTGTTGACCAACAATTTATACACATGAATGTAACAAATAAAATTTATGGTTTTTCAAGCATTTATTTTACATTTTTGTTTTTACCATTTATTTTATCGGTACTTTTCTAGCCCTTAAATTGTTTCAACGAAACCTCGTTTCCACAATTTACTTAATACATGTGGGAAGTTCATTTATATATCGTCTATGTATTCCTAACCTTGATGTACGTATATATATATATATATATATATATATATATATATATATATATATATATATAAATTTAAGAAAAACATTAAAGGTTTATATATATATACATAAAAATTTAAGAAAAACATTAAAGGCTTATATATATAATATATATAAAAGCCTTTAATGTGTTTTTTTTAAAAAATTTACAAACATTAAATTTATATTGTTAGCTATAATTTAATATTCGTAATAGATTTAGAGAAAGTAAAAGGTTCCGTTATAATGTCTAACAGATTTGCTTCTAATATTCTTAAAAGTAACTTCATGTGAAAAATACTCAAAAGTTATTAAATTATTTATTTCACCAAAAGAATGGCAAAATAAATCAAGTATAATACAATCTATTAGATTATAATAGTTTATAAAAGAGACAGAAATATATTCGGTTCTATCATTACTTTATAATTCATTTAAAGCCTACATCACTACAATTATATATTTAACTAAACACATGTCTTTGTTTAAATCTTTTTTTTTTTAAAAAAGAAGATGCCTTCAGAATTTTCTTAAAGTGATTGATTCTTGTTTTAATATTTTCTTAGAACTTTATTACATCACCTTTTATCTTAATAATTATAAATTCTCGGATTAAATGTGAAACTTCAAATTATATTAGCAGAAGTTCAATTTGTTTATTTTATTTCAGGTTGGAATTTTTTCTTTGGATATATCTGGTGGGAATTGATTTTGATTTTAATGTACGTTACAATTTGAAATACCATAAAATCCGGCGTATAACGTGCACCGGTGTAAAACGCGCCTCTATTCTTCCAAGTTGCTTTTTTAAAAATTTTTTACGTACATTCGCCGTATAACACGCACCCCCGTGTTTTCATGAAGGCACCTGAAATGTACGTTAGCAATGCTACTATGATTTAAAGCCATTTATTCGAGGTATTACCACAGGATTTAGAAAAAAAAATGTTTATTTCTAGAAAAAAACAATCCTGTAAGTTTATAAGGTATGATATTTCTTTAAAAACACACACACAATTCTGATATTTGTAGAAGTCTAAGTTTTTTTATGTACATCTACTTTTTATTATTTTTGAAGCTATCATTTTGATATCCAGCGTATAACGCACGCTCGTAAATTTCGGTTTTATTTTTTGTGTTAAAAGTACGCGTTATATGCCGGATTTTACGGTACATTTTCCATAGACCCCACAATTTTGAACCACGATTAAGTGACGAGAACAAAACTTCAGTCGGTACCTCCTTTCCAAACTCCCACACCACAGTAGCTATACCAAGAGAGGGAGGCTATTAATATTTTCATTGCCTAAAGAAAAAAACAATAAAATACGGCGAACAACATGCACTTTAACTTCCAAGCTGCAATTTTTAATGTTTAGGTATATTCGACATATAACGCACATCCCATTTTTCAATTTCTACTATTAATTCACACTCTTTTTATATTTATCTTGGTGGAATTTCCAATCGTTAATAAAATACATTTTAAAACGCTCAATTGAGCTGAAATTTTATATACATGGTTATTTGGGTTGACATTACAGTAATTTAATTATAATTCATAAAAATTCATTGATTAGAACTAATTATTGAAAGAATTACAAATACTTTGGCATCATTTTTGGTGACTTAACAACCATTTTGGCGACTTATATTGCTTGTTTACGAAGATACCTGAAATGTAACTGCGGAATGCTTTAATGTGTTTAAGTATTTTGTTAGAGGTATTACTTCAAGATTTGGAGAAAAAAAAACAGTGTACTCATAGAGCTACAATCCTGTAAATTCATAAGGAATGTCATTCCTTTAAATAAACAGTATTTAGAAATATATAGAAGATAGTTCTTTTTCTAAGTTAGTTTTTTTTTTTTCTAAAGCCCTACTTTTTATTCTCGGCCTATAATACGCACCCGTAAATTTCAATCTTATTTTTTGTGTTCAAAGTACGCGTTGTACGCCAAATTTTACAATAACTTAAAGAAGGAAAATGTAGAAAAAAAATGTGATTTCGAATGTATGCTCCTTTTTATTGTTTGTATTGCATAAATTTCCAGGAACATTTGTTCATTTATTTAGTTTCCTTTTGGTACTAATTTTTTTTTATTTTATTTTTTAGCTTGCAAAACCGAAAATGTCAAAGTAAATGCATCCAGTTTATCAAGAGGTAAGCATTTTCTATGTTTTTTTTTCTGTGAATTCCTCTATTCAAGTGTAAAGGCAATATCGACTTTCAATCAACTTTTCTTTCATACCAATAAATATCCTCTTTTTTTCTTCATGCTTTCATATATATTATAACCAATCGCATCCCAAAAAGTTACGCGACTAATGGATAAAAAATGTATATGCCAATATTCCTTCCCTATTACAAATAGATGCCTATTTTCCGTGAAAATCGTTTGCATTCGTAGCATGGGATTGAGTTCGCAATCATGATGGGTTGTACGTCATTAGTAAATGATCGCACTCGAAAAGTGCAATTAGAGGACTCCAAAGCAATTGTCCCATTTCTATGGGAATGGTCTTAAAGGTTTATGCTTTAGTGGATGATTGAAATAAAGGATTTAATAGTTGTGTGTGTTTCATCAAATGTTCGGCGTTTATGCAACACAATTCAGTATTCGAAATTGATTGGATGATACACAATTGGTTGAATAGAGTAAAGCAAGATCTTGGAGTTTAGTATTAGTAAATAAAAGTAATATACTATGTGATTACTTTGTGAAGTATATAAATTAGTTATAACTATCAAATGATTTAATTTTTTAGTTTCTTAATTGATTACAAAAAATATTTATTATTATTATTATTATTTGGATTCCAAAACACTCTTTCGTTCTAATTTGGTTAATCTATAGTTAAATATAGTTTGTATTAGATTGAAATAGTATGGTTCGTGAATGTTATTGTAATTTAATAATTTAGTTACTTCTCATCAAATACTGGTAATTTTGACAGGCTTTTAAAATAAAATACATTCCAAAATTTGTATAAATTTAAGATTTCTACGTATGAATGGATTTGAAAACATATCTGTTCTATTTTTGAGGAAATGAGTGATTATTGATAAAAAAAAAACATTTGAAGTTATTTCTGTCTTAAAAAAGTATTGAAATATATTTTATTAACAATTAATTTTTGCTTAATAATGTATAGTTAAAAGTAATATAAAAGAAGAATTCAAACTTTTTGACAATACGCTATTCAATTTTGTATTTAGATTTCTTAAGTGGTTTGGAAAAGCTTGACTTTTTTATTCCTTGTTAATAATGTTATTATTTTTTACTCTATTATCTTAGCTATCTTATAATTAATGAATTAAATATTTTTTTCCTACCTGCACTTATTTTTTATTAACGATTCAAATCAGCTAAAAGTATGGATGCTCAAAACTGTTTTATTTTGTGTTTAAGGCTATCAAATTTTGACAAAAAATATTCGATAATTCAAAATCTGAGTTATTGAAAACAGATGTAGCTCACAGAAAATTTGAATTATTTGGAACTTTTAATATAGTATCATTTGATTTCAATCAACTTTCCCACATACTGCGTGAGTGAAATAATTCACTTAAACCTTCTCTCAAGGGATTTTTTTTTCAAAATTCTCTGGAGCTCTTTAGGATTTTGAATGATGCTTAATTTTTAGTTTTCTCGTTTAACGCAAACTAACCACGACCTTATCTCCGAAGAAACTTCTATTAGTTCACATTTTTAAAACAAGAAGCTTCAATCTTGCGTCATCATGTTATCTGACCAATCACTTATGTCTTTACCGGAAATCATGAGTCTTACAGCTTCCGGCTTACGAAACCTTAGAAAGCTGAGGTTTTCAGAGCAAAAAAAAAGACCTTTATTCCTTGTATATCTTGTACGTGTCTTTGTTATTCGTAATGATCCTTTATAAATGTGACCATAAAAAATGTGTTTCTAAAATATGGAAAAGCTTACTCCATCCTTCAAAGACTGCAATAAGTTAATTGAGTCCACCTTTAATACATTTTAATTCCAGTGAAATAGTCTAATATAAAGGGTGTTCGTCCTACAAATTCAGTGGGGTGAAAGTCGACAGCATGGAGACGATAAACAACAACAGAGCACGGGGTCAAAATCCATGTTTTGTCGTTGAAAATCTCCGTCATGTTAGCCATCAGGAGAACGATGAGTCAGACGAGAGGTTGTGACGGTGCTATCATCGTATTTTCTTTTAACAATCCTCTTGGGGTTCCTTGAGGCCAGAATGGATATTCTTTCCAACCAACTGAAGAAAAAGAAAGTGATTATGCAAATTAATAATCATATATAATAATATAAGCTTAGCGTACGCGGGATGGCTATGTGAGGTATATGTCTAAGTGTGGAAGTGATTAAGATAGCGTTTAGAAAAATAACAAGTCCGAGAGTAAACCTACCTGTACCTGCATATCCAAGCTAAAGATGGATACGAAACCACAAGGACAAGAGCCGGATAAAAGCCACATCAGTTAGGATAAAGGGAGTAGCTGTTTACCTAGGATATAGCAGTAGGCGACTTTGATTAAGCTATACGGAAAGTGCGTGTATGAGTGAGATTAGAATGAATCCTGTAAAGTAAGATATATTGGTCAATTACGTGATTATTTCGTATTACGAGTTGTGTCTTCTCATTACAGATCTACTTACTGTGATTACTATTATTATTGTGGATTGTGATTAAGATAAGATCTTAATAAACAGATATTAAGATGAACGATTTGTGTGATTCTTCGTTATTCCCTACAGAAACAGGTCGCGTAGATAATGGAGAACAGGGGCCTCCACGGGCTGGTGCCTCAAGGTATTGCCGAATGAATATGGTGATTTGGAATGTCGTGGTAAGGTTGAAGAAACTTGCACAAACGCAAATTTCTCTCTAGTCTGGTGAGAATAAAAGAGGAGAACAAGTTGTCTCAAGTGCGAGCTACATAAAACGCGAATGTTAAATTTCGCTCGGTAACAATGTCGGATTTCACGAACAAAGAATTCTACATATTCCGGGTGGTGGATTGGAGGTGCTGGACTAGCTGTTTGGCCTCCATGCACCTTGGATCTCTTCCTCTGGGGTCACCTGAATTTGCCAGTGCTACAACGGGAGCTACATTGAAGGATTTCTTACCATGGATCATTATCCATTCAGCTGACATCGCTAGCACAAAAGATTTATTTAAGGTATCCGACTACGTTCAGAACCGTAATTTTAAAAAAATGCATAAATGGATAATTTTCATGATATTTAGTGTCACTTAGATTAGAATGCATGTATAAAATTGTTTTAAGGATATTTTGATAAAAACAATTATTTAAATTTTTATTTCGGCAAAAAAATTAACTTAGAATAAGCTTTTTTTTTTCAAAATGTTCTCCTTTTGTAAAAAATGTTTCTTTTATAATAATATATTGCCTGTATATAGCTCAGACCTCTGTACAGAGACTCAACTATGTTTTTTTAAAAAATTCACATTATTTTCAGAGTTACAACCAATTGAAATCGGTATCGGCTTTTTTTTCTTAAAATTTCTTCCATCTGTTGTCGTAAAACATGGATAAACCCACTTCTAAGTGATATATTTCAAAAATTCTAGCTGAGCCTCTGTACAGAGATCTGACCTATAAACAGGCAAAATATTATTATAATAGAAGCATTTTTCACAAAAGGAGAATATTGCGAAAGTTGGTCATTCTATGTTCATTTTTTGTCAAAGTATTGTACTTAAAATTTTTTTATAGTAATACTATTCTTAAAACAATTTTATATGCATGTTCTGATCTAAGTGACACTAAATACCATAAATATTATCCATTTAAATGCTTTTGCAAAATCATGGTTCCGAACGTAGTCGGATACCTTAAACTCGCCCGACAATACTTCGTCCGTCGGTGTCTTCTGTGTTATCAGCCAAATAAAAGAAACTTCGAACAATTCCTGTTACAATCACTATGATTGTATTTTTGACGTCTATCTGTAATTTTTACTTATCGATTTTACTACTTCTTGCTCTTTTTATTCCATTGGACATGACACACTTTATACTGTTTTTGCAAATTACTCCGACAAAATGTGGTTTTCAACCCCCCATGTTCTATGCTGATTGGTCTTCCCATGCTTTCAACCATCACTCCTCTGAATTTGTCGGTTGAATTTGGCAACCAAAACTCTGCGTGTATATATGTATATTTTAGACCAATGTGTTCGACATCTTTTTCTTTTTTCAACATTCTATTAAGTCTGAACATATTTAATGATTTTCAAATTTAGAAGCTAATTTTACCACATCTACAAAAGCACTTCAGACACTTAATTGATTTATCGACTTGAGGAATGAGAAACTCACAAATTTACATCATTTTCTACCGAAGAATTGCAATGCATTCTGAAAGAAAATAATTTAGGAAGAAAAGTTCTTCTCTTAGCACAGGGCATTTCTATAATTAATTGAATGTAATGCTTATAATTGCGTGAAGAACAAGTTTTGATAAAATTAATAAATTTCAGTTTAAAAATTTACGAACTGAAATCACATTAATCTTTTACATTTTTGTATTGTGAAAAAAAAATATCTAGCAATAAAATATTGATTAGGGAAAAAACTAGATTTGAAAATGTTTAAGGGATGTAAATAATTACAGAGCATGAAATCAATATTATTTTAGTTATTTCTTATTAATATCTTAAAATTTAGAAAAAAATCCTTGTTTCTTGTAATTTCTATTTTTTGATACTTTCTAGGTTGTTCACAATATTTTCCATATATTTCAGAATTATTTTTTTACCTTAATAGAGAATCAGAATCCAAACGTTATGTGAGTAACTTTGTTCTGTAGTACCGAAATACTACAGTTGAAAATCCTTTATTCAATTGCATGTTTAAGCTGCACCCTTTCGTGAAATGTTCAATCTCAACTGCTACTCATGTATACAGGATTTCACAGAATTCTCTACTGTATCCTATTTTGTAAACAAGCGTAATGGAGGTTATAACTTATCATATTAGCTACTGAACATTATGTGCATATATATGAGGATAGCATTTCTGATTTAGTTAACAAATCCTCATCTACATTTGTAATATAGTTCTGAAATTCATATTAAATTATAGGAATGTGTGTATTATTCCTACTTGAATGGCAAATGTTGAAAGTGTAGTCGGAGAAATGAATATTCATTGTTGTAGTACACTGGCCTCAAAAAGTTAAGGTACAACCGGGTTTTTGTGTCTAATTTGCAAATGAATGAATGCAGAAACAAAAATTTTGGAGGATATGTGCATTAAATAGTTTTTTATTGAATGCGTCATAGAAATTTGTATAAGTGAATTGCAAAAACGATTTATAACAAAAAAAGCAATCTCTGCGGAAAAGTCCATTCTTGGAGAAAACAGCACATCACAGTGTTATGTGGTAAAATGGCATAAAAACAATACAAAAATGGGTTCTAATAAGGAATGTGTCCACCCCTAACTTGAATGCATTGGCGGCATCGATTTCCCATGCTGTTTATTAAGTTGTCAGACACCGGAATAGGAAGCGAAGGCCAGACACAGAGTAAGCCTTGTTTCAGCTCATGTAACGACCTTGGAGGAGGATTTAAAGCAGCAACCTCTCTGCCAAGATAGTCCCAAAGATGTTCTATCGGATTCAGGTCTGGAGATCGAGCTGGCCATTCCATTCGTTCCAAACCGTGATCCTCCAGATACTCCTCAACAATCCGAGCTCGGTGAGGTCGTGCTTTATCATCCATCAGAATGAAGTCGTTACCAATAGCAGCAGCATATGGGCGGACATATGGATCAAGGATCTCATCCCGATATCTAAGACCAGTTACGTTTCCTCCATGGAACACATGCAGGTCAGTGTGGCCACCGAGCGAGATCCCTGCCCAAACCAGGATTCCACCACCTCTATAACTGTGTCTTTCAACAGTGTTGGATTGATGGTATCTAGTGCGCTGTTCCCTCCAGATCAGTAGACGCCCTGAATCACTCTCCATTGTAAATCTGGACTCGTGTGTGAACAGCACAGAAGCCCATTGTTGCTGCGTCCAAGAAACATGTTCTCTTGCCCAGCATAAGCGGTTCCTTCTCTGTCGTCCGTTGAGGGGAACGCACACAACTGGTCTTCTTGCATACAGACCTGCATTGTGAAGACGATTTCGCACCGTAGTAGCGGAGATTCTTCTTCCTGATGCTTGAAAGTGGTCTGCAACGAGCTGCGGCACAGTAGTGGTTCTTCTCCTTCGTGCCGAAAGAGCTAGAAAACGGTCTTCTGCAGGTGTTGTAGCTCGTGGTCGGCCTGGAACAGGTCTTCTGGACACAGAATCTTCGGATTGGTATTGATCCCAAAGTTTCTGAACAACACTACGAGACACATTGAGACGTCTAGTAGCATCAGCCTGCGACAATCCCATTTCCATTCATCCAACTGCCCGCCACCTTAACGAATTGGGTAAACGACGTCTCTGAGACATTTTCTAAACTCTATTGACTATTGTAACCGAAACTGCCAACAACTGTTGAAAATCAACACAACTTACACACAAAAGCACGAAAGCTTGATATTTGCATATTTTTCTCTCACTCATAAATATACGTTCTTTTCTATAAAATAAAAAAGTTGTAGCAATCGTTTTTGCATTAATGTTTTTAAAGTTCGTTATTATCATTCATGTAAACTATGCATTTTATTGCTACTGCCATTTTTTTTATGGTGAGCTTCGAAAAACATGTTGTACCTTAACTTTTTGAGGCCAGTGTATTTATTATGTTTCACAAATGTGTATGAACATCAGAATGATTGTTGTACAATGTTTAATGTTAGTTCTGGATTCAACTATTACAAAACTTTACTTATTTGTACTAAGGAGGTTTTATGAATTTACTTTTTGGAAATAATTATTTTGCATTTTCTAAATGCTTCTTGGAGTACTTTATTCAGAATGTAATAACTTAAAAAATTTTTGGTATTTTTTTCACATGTATATTTTGTTGTACCCTAGAGGAAATGTTGATAGATTAAACAAATCCTTTAAGATACATAGTAGTTCTACATTAATTTAACTTAAACTTCGCAATCTATGAAAATAATTTCGCGAAACTTTATATCTGAATCTATCAAACCTTACTGACTATGCTTTGACCGGAGATTGAACAATTTACTTAAAAACTACAGGTTTGAATATTTTGTATGTGAGTTTCGTCCAATAGTTTTTTCGAGGATTTACTTAAGTATTTTTTTCTTTACATTTTGTGTTTGCATTTTACCGCTGTTTTGTTATCAGAGTGTGGAATTCGGAAGCTTTAACATAAAAACTGCACCAATAAATATTCCCAATCAACATATCCACTTATATCTTAAATCCATCTCCACCCTCTCTCGGTCTAAAAATAGAAGGGAGAGGAAAGAAAAAATGAAAAATGGAAGAAATTTCAAAAAGGGAATTCTAATGACATAATTATTGAAATAACCTGCAATGCGTAGTTATATAAATACATAAATATTGAAATGTTAAAGTTAAGAGGGGAAAGAGGGGAAGAAAAATTTTTCTTGGGAAAAGAAAGGACTAAGTTTTACGCTTGAATATATGCCCTTGCAAAGCTGGGCTATATAGTTAGTTTAATAAAAATAACCCTTTCATTTCTTTTTTTGTGTTATACTATTTCTCTACTTCCATCCCTTGTCTACTTCTTCTTTATGTTAGAAATTTTGTGAAGAATATCACACTATATTTTACCTTTTTTTTTAACTTCAATTTTCATTCTTTTCTTGTCAAACAAATATGAGTTATTTTCCCTCACATTAAGGAGATAATAGTTGATTACTCTGCTTTATAGTTATTGGAAATATTCTATCGAAAAATAAGCATTGGCTGTCATTTTATCCAATTAGCAACCACTTTATATAGAAAAATGTTGTAATAAAATTATCTATACTTTTCCATTTGGCTGAATAGCAGCATTACAAACGTTCTTCAAAAATCGTTTTTTACGTATATTCTGTATGGAAGTAAGTCACTTGTGAAAAATTTCTTTGGAAAAAAATCCGCTTAAATTCAATAGTTTCCTTGCCTTTACCGCATTTTAATAGGAACACGCTATTTTCCTAAATTTTTCTGAGAATTATTTGGGCTGCCACATCTTAATAAAACAAATCTTTTTAAAAGGAAAGAAATTTATATACATTTAAATATTTGCAAGAAGAAGAAAGATACATTGTTTCAATGTTTTAAAGCACAAATATTATTTTATTTGTAGAGAACAGGCGTGTTCAAAAATCTATTCAAGCAAGCTTATTTTAATTCAAATATCAGTTCAAAGACCTATTTTTATGTTGTAAACAAAATGCATTACATTCTATGAGTTTGCTTGCATGCACAAATAATGTTCAAAACTTTCGTTTCAGAGTAAACAAATCTGTATTAACATACTATTATAAATTAAGCTAACTAAACATGGCGAGAACATATCCAGATTATTTTGTTTCTTATTAACGCTTATTTTAAACCAAATAACTCGTTTCTGAGTCTATTTCAAATTTATTTGATAATTCTACTCTGACCGAAATTTTTGAAAAATGCTACTAGTGTATGCAATATTTAAATTCTACGAGGTATAGAACTGACAGCATGGTGTAGAATTCAATTTTGCTGAATTAAGTGCCGTAGTCTTTAAACAAAACGCAATTTTTTGATGACCAATATATCCTTAACAGAATAACTTTGTTTACTATCAGCTTATGCTGATTCAATTTCTTTATAAAGCAAATTTTAATTGAAAGCTGTGATTTTCCGCTATATCTATGTTACTGCTAAAGTAGGAACATCGAAGAATATACCTGGGAAATACACAAATTAAACTAAAGGGTGTTTTTTGAGAGGTATAGAGCTTTAAATTGCAATAAAACAACGATGTATTATTCGATTGACATGAATTTTTTTTTATTCAAAAGATAATCTTATGGCATTACATTTTAAATATGATTTCTGGCATAGGACTGCCACGACTGGCTCGGATGTAGTCCAATCTGGACGTCCAATTTTCGATGACTTTTTCCAACATTTGTGGCCGTATATCGGCAATAACACGGCAAATGTTGTTTTCCAAACGGTCAAGCGTTTGTGGCTTATCCGCATAGACCATTGGCTTTACATAGCCCCACAGAAAATAGTCTAGCGGTGTTAAATCACAAAATCTTGGAGGCCAATTCACAGGTCCAAAACGTGAAATTAGGCGGTCACCAAACGTGTCTTTCAATCAATCGATTGTGGCACGAGCTGTGTGACATGCTGCCCCGTCTTGTTGGAACCATAGCTCCTGGACATCATGATTGTTCAATTCAAGAATGAAAAAGTTAGTAATCATGGCTCTATACCGATCACCATTGACTGTAACGTTGTGGCCTTCATCATTTTTGAAGAAGGATTCCACCAACCCATAAAGTGCAACAGCAGTCAGTTTTTCTGGATCTAACTGTGTTTCGACATACACTTGTAAATTAGCTTCACTCCAAATGCGGCAGTTTTGTTTGTTGACGTAGCCATTCAACCAGAAGTGCGCTTCATCGCTAAACAAAATTCGCTTATGAAAATCGACCATTATTTTCGAAATAAAATTGCACAATTTGAAAGCGTTGTTCAGGCGTGAGTCTATTCATGAGGAATTGCCAAACCAAACTGAGAATAAATCACTTGACAGCTGTTAAATCGGTCGCCATCTTGTAAAGTAATGCCAACTTAAACTTCTATACCTGAAAAAACCCACTCTGTGCATATCTGTTCAGTTGTGAAAAATTGTTTCATTTCTTCTTTTGCTTATTTTTAGTCTGGAAATTGCATAGGTAGTTTAGATTCGAAAAGTACTTTGATAAACGTGATACTTGTTTGAGAAAAAATGAGATCTCTCATAAAAAATTTACGTTTTTGTACTCAATACTCTACTTTCACACAGTCAAATTATTAGTAGTTTCATATGTTAAACATCATATTATATTTCTAGATTTTTGGTATATCTTAACAATAAAATTGAGATATTCAAGAAATGGGCAAAGTTGTTCTATTGCGTTTTTAGAATTCAATCAACAATTTTTAAAGCAAAAGCTTGTTAGAATTTCGTACGTTTGACCTTACGATTTAAATACTAGTGTAATTTTAAAATGCTCTGCAATTGAGTTTTTGCTACATTTATATCAGCTTGTAGTACATCTTGATTTGGTTGCATATTATCAGAAACTCTCTCCAGAACCAATAAATTACCTAATCGCAGTTTGACAAAATTTTCCCAATTTTAAAAACCGGAAATACAAAGTAAAAGAAATCAGAGATATATTCTGCACATTACCAAGTGCAAAAAACTTGTACCTTTTTAAAAATCCACACTTAAACGGAACAAATCAAGTTATCTGTAGATAAACAGGTAAAGTACACATTAACATGTTTCAGAATTTAAAAATAATATGAGAATGCATGTTTTCATTAGTATTTTATCACTTAGGAGAACATCCTGTTAATCTAATTCCTCTGATCTTTTGTATAAACATAAAATTTATGTTATTTCATCAATTACTTATATGCCTCTGGTATTTGTATCAAGTTTACCAGTTTCTTATAATAAATATTTTATCGTGGTTTTTTAAATCCATAGATGGCAGTGAGGAGATGTGGAACCACTCAGCTCTGACAACAGGTGCTGGCGTCATGGCCTTCATCTTAATCATAACAGCTGCGTGCATTTTCTACTTCAGAAGGATCTATTTAGAAAGAAAGCATCGGAGTCCTATGGGGGTTTGTTGAGATGCAATTTATTCCTCTTCATTATCTATTTATTTTAGTTTCGAAATCTTATGATTGGCATTCCCGACTATGAAAAGCAATCTTAATTATTTTTAGTAGTGAGGATCATCGAGTAGTATTAGTTGAATAAACAATTTAATAAGACTTAGGAACAATTATTTTCTTACTACTAACTTTAATCCTTTATCTACCGACGGTACTTATACCACTCACTTTTGAAATTACATAGAATAACCATTTTTACGAATACTCTGATGTAGGAATATGCCTTTAAATCCACTCTCCCAAGATATATGGCAGTACGTGTTCTATGATGAGTAGTTTAGCGGGGAAGGTGAATAGTTTTATATCATAAATTGCGTTTTCAGGGGATAGCGAAGATAGTCATTTTTGTTCCAAAAAAGTAGTTAATTTCAAAAGGTAAGTGTCTTATTTTTTTGTATGTTAAAGAAGACCTTAGGAAATGATTTGACAATTTATTTTAAGTGAACAGGGTTTATAATTAATTTTACAGTTGAATACCTTTAATTAACTAATTACCTCTAACGGAATAAAATTTCCCAAATTTGAGTACTTTGATTATGTATATCTCTTAATTTTCGATGTTGTGATTAAAAAAAATATTGCAAGATAGATAAAGGGAAAAGGGTATGCGGTAGATAAAGGGTTAAGATATCCCATTACGTTCGGAACGGTGATTTTTCAAATGCGTACAAGCGAATATTTTTGTATAATATACGTGTGAAATTGTTTTAAGAATATTATTACAATTAAAAACGATTTAAATGCAATATTTTGGCAAAGAAAAACAAACATAGAATTATTTATTTTCTAAATATTCTTCTTTTATGGAAAATGCTTCTGTAATAATAATAGTTTACCTATATAGAGCTCAGACCTTTGTACAGAGACTGAACTCGGATTTTTGAAATATATAATTCAGAATGGGATTTAATTCATAATTAAATACATTAAAATGGAGAAATTTTAACAGAAAAACACTGATAATTGTTTCAATTGGTAGTAAGTCTGAAAATAATGTCATTTTTTCAAAAGTCGGAGTTCCGGCTCTCTGGAGAAGCAGTTTTCAAAAAAAAAAAGAGAATGCTTTGAGAAAAGGTAATTCTAAGTTCATTTTTTGCCAAAGTATCGTATTTAAATATTTTTTATTGTTATACTATTCTTAAAATGTTTTTATACATGTATTCTAATAAAGGGTGTTTTTAGAGGTATATATAGAGAGAGAGAACTTTAAATTGCAATAAAACAACGATTCGATTGACATGAATTTTTTTTATTCGAAAGATAATCTTGTGTCATTACATTTTAAATAGGATTTCTGGCATAGGACTACCACGGCTGGCTCGGATGTAGTTCAATTTGGACGTCCAATTTTCGATGACTTTTCCCAGCATTTGTGGCCGTATATCGGCAATAACACGGCGAATGTTGTCTTCCAAACGGTCAAGCGTTTGTGGCTTATCCACATAGACCAATGACTTTACATAACCCCACAGAAAATAGTCTAGCGGTGTTAAATCACAAGATCTTGGAGGCCAATTCACAGGTCCAAAACGTGAAATTAGGCGGTCACCAAACGTGTCTTTCAATAAATCGATTGTGGCACGAGCTGTGTGACATGTTGCGCCGTCTTGTTGGAACCACAGCTCCTGGACATCATGAT
Organism: Trichonephila clavipes; assembly: GCA_019973935.1. Classification (NCBI taxonomy): domain Eukaryota; kingdom Metazoa; phylum Arthropoda; class Arachnida; order Araneae; family Nephilidae; genus Trichonephila; species Trichonephila clavipes. Next base: position 828,472 of record BMAU01019645.1, on the reverse strand, counting down.
TGTTCAATTCAGGAATGAAAAAGTTAGTAATCATGGCTCTATACCGATCATCATTGACTGTAACACTGTGGCCTTCATTGTTTTTGAAGAAGGATTCCACCTGCCCATAAAGCGCAACAAACAGTAAGTTTTTCTGGATGTAACGGTGTTTCGACATACATCTGTTGATTAGCTTCACTCCAAATGCGGCAGTTTTGTTTGTTGACGTAGCCATTCAACCAGAAGTGCGCTTCATCGCTAAACAAAATTCGCTTATGAAAATCAACAGTTATTTTCGAAATAAAATTGCACAATTTGAAAGCGTTGTTCAGGCGTGAGTCTATTCATGATGAATTGCCAAACCAAACTGAGAATAAATCACTTGACAGCTGTTAAATCGGTCGCCATCTTGGAAAGTAATGCCAACTTAAACTTTTGTACCTGGAAAAAAACTCTCTGTATAAGTGACATTAAATATTAAAAAAAAAATCGCTTGTACGCTTTGGCAAAATCACGGTCCCGCACGTAATAGAAGACCTTAAGCCAGGTTATGTGTAGTTGATAATGGAATAGAATGCTTCCAAATCATTTTAGAAAAGCACGGTTCTTGGAATAAGTGAATGTATGCTAATACAATTGTGCTATTATTGCCAACTATGCTAGTATAATCCAATTTATGTTATTTGTAGTATAATGATATTAAGTTATCGTTCTAATTATTAATTTATTTTTGCTAGAATAATACGTATTTTAAGGTTATTAATAATTTGACAAATGATTTTATGATATATAGAACTCCGAAAAATTAATTTCTGCAGAGCTTCAACCTTTAGATGTTTCCTGGTGTTCAAGAAAATTCTAGAAAGGAATTTTGGGAAAAATTTTACTGTGTGTATTTGTATGCTGTGAGCATCATATCGGAATTATTATAAAACGTAATCATCAGTATTTCGTAAAAGCGTTGTCTGAGACACTAAGGTGTAAGTTTTCATCGTGTTATTTACAATTTATTTTAAGATCATCAGGGTAGAAAATTACCTGAATGCGAAGTGTGAACATTTTTATTTTATAAGAGTTAACTGTGACAACTTTAACTATGTTAATGGGAGGAAATATTTTTGATAGAGGGCAATAACTAATGAGATCTAAGAATAAACGTCATTTGTGCCTGAAGTTTTCCCAATGTTGGAAAACTACATATACCAAAATGTCAGGTATTCTGTAATGTATGGTTTGTCCTCGGATACTTATTTTTAAAACGCATTGGAACGAGCACAATAAACCAGTTTTATTGCTACTTTGATTATTATATTTATCCAGGATCAATTTCGTCTTATGAGGACATTACAATAAGATCTTTTATGAAATTATATTTGATTTTAGTAATATTTTACTTATACTGAGTTTTAATTCTGAATAAATGTGCGAAATGTCTGGCGTTTTGAAACTGCTTGCGAATAATTTCATTGATGCTGGAAAGCTTACAAGTAGTATTAATGGTCGAAATGATGAGTAATTATTGTAAGCATTGTTGTTATAAAAATTTTGCAACGTGGTAATTGGATAATTTTCTTTTTTTCCCCTCAAGTGTCATTTTGTTTGTATAGACAAACTAAGCCTCAAAGTGGGTTTCATTATTTTACAATCCCTCTGCTATGGTTGCATAAATTGTATTCGTTGATTTTGTTTTATGTGTTCTTACAGTAGTACTTTTAGTGCCTTAAATATTAATTTTTAAGAAATTGAAGAACATGTGGAGTATTTTAGAGTACATCTTGTAGATAGAAAATTTACATATTTTCATTTTTTTGTAACATCCTGATGCATTTCTCCTTCCACACTCCTTTAATAAACTATCTTATCTGTATTGATATTTATCTTTTATAAGTAATGCGTAGTATAAAATAGGGTTGTAGTAGAGTAGTGGTCGGTAAAGCAGCTGTAGCGTGCTAAATCAATCCACCTATATGATTCACGGTGTCGCACAGTAGGAAATAATAGAAAAACTGGATTCCTGAAGCAATGCATGCAGAGTTAAGGAACAGAGGTCTTGAATACGTATTTGTATTCTAATTATACATTAGTGCTTCATCATTTAAATCAATTTTTTCTTCCTGAAATATAGTTAAGGTATCCGACTACATTCGGAACCGTGATTTTAAAAAGGCGCATAAATGGATAATTTTCATGATATTTAGTGTCACTTAGATTAGAATGCATGTATAAAATTGTTTTAAGGAAACATTTTGACAAAAAAAATATTTAAAAACAATATTTCGGCAAAAAATAACTTAGAATAACCTTTATTCAAAACGTTCTCCTTTTATGAAAAATGCTTGTATTATGATGATAGTTTGTGTGCCTGCATAGAGTTCAGAACCTCTTTACAAAGGCTCAACAATGATTTTTGAAAAATTCACATTATTTTCAGAGTTACAACCATTTGAAATAATTATCGGCGTTTTTTTCTTAAAAATTCTCCCTTCTGTTGTCGTAAAACATGGATATATAAACCCTCTTCTAAATTATATATTTCAAAAATTCTAGTTGAGCCTCTGTACAGAGGTCTGAGCTATATACAGGCAAAATATTAATATAACAGAAGCATTTTTCACAAAAGGAGAATATTTTGAAAATGGGTCATTCTATGTTCATTTTTTGTCAAAATATTGTACTTAAATAATTTGTAGTGTAATACTATTCTTGAAAATATTTTATATGCATTTTCTAATCTAAATGACACTAAATATCATAAATATTATCCATTTATATGCTTTTGCGAAATCACGGTTCGGAACGTAGTCGGATACCCCTTAAATATAAAAATAAATATTTTAATGTGAACTTTCTACCTGACACTTCTCTATTTCATTTCACCATATTAGGAGTATAATTTGGGACTTCTACGCAATTGTGAGTGCTTAGTTGTTAAACAATTTCTTTGCAGACTAAAAATATTTTTCATATCAGAAAAGACTTATTATATAAATATATAGAACAGGGGTGTTAAACCTCCAGCCCACATTGAACATTTTTGCCGCCCGGCCAATATATATCGGCACACAATAATGTATAATAAAGTATCAAAATTCCACCCAAAATAGGAAAGATAGCATCAGAATAAAGATGTCAAGTGTCAGGACGTAAACATCGAATGTTCTTGTTATTTTATTTCTTTTTATTATAAAGTATTATTCGAAATAAACTTGCGTTCTAAGAATATTAACTTTAGTATGTGCAACCCACCTAAAGTTAAACCTTGCTTGCTTGACTCAAGTTAGTTTTTTGAATTTGGCTGCATTGAAGTAGAACCAAATATGAACATGTTTTCAAATGATCTCGATTTAAAAATTATCAACATTCATCCATTCAAAAAGTGACACACTTGTAGTGCAGTGTTGAGTGCCACCGAAAATTTTACAGCATGTCATACGTTGGTGACGCTCGTAGTAGTAGAGCCTGTGTATTGAGAAAATTTAATTTTATTCCTTATATAATAATAGTATGCATCAATAAATAAAATATCTATGATGCATTTGAGGTTTATTACATTGTTAATCATAAGCACAGATTATGAAACATGGTTGGAAAAAAAAGGCATCCGATTCCTCAAAAATTGATAGCACACATACACACAAGTAATGAAATAATGGAAATTGTTTCTAGCAAACACTTCTGGGTTAGCCCCCGTCAGAAATAAAATATGGATTTCTATCAAAAATAATCTCGCGTCACTCGAATTTGAAGACAAAAACACGTAAAGAATGAAAGAGTAATAATATTTTTTTTTAATAAATTGCATCAACTTCCATTGGAAAAAATCGTGAAATAAAGCGAAGTATTTGTTTTTATAAGAATTGAAGTTGTGTGGTTTTTTTGTTATAGTTTTTGGAAGAGTAAATCTACTTTGATAACAACATCTTTCACTGTTCTTAGAAAAAAAGAACGTTATTTCATAATATTTTTTCTCTATAAAAATCCCTTTTGCAATACCATATTTTTTATTTCAGAAATTTGTACACCTCAAAAGCTTCCAATGAATTTTAGCCTTTGTGTGACTGCGAAAAAACTCTTTAGTAACGTAAAATATAACTATAGAGCATAAACTTAATATATAAATATCTTCAAATAGCTTACAGTAAATAAAATAATACTATCTATACGTTCACGGGATTTCAATGTATTAAAATATTCTCAAGAAATTTTTCTGTGTTGTCTAATAAATTAAATTACTACATGAATCTTTATTTGAGGCTTTTGATTAAAGTTTAATTTTAAAGTGTGAAAATATAAAAATCTATTTGATTGCTTATACAGTATTGCGTTCATTGTACTACCATAGCATAAAAAGATTACGTTGCAAAAAGTTATTTGGGCTGATGCCAAATCTCTTTTATTAACTAAATTGCGAAAATAACTCATTTCAAGAAACTGGTTAAAAATCTATACATGCTTTTCGAAGCTTTTCTTAAAATGATTGATATGTAATTATATCTAATTGCCACTGAAAATATTATTCAGTATTTACTATAGCGATGAGAAAGTTTTAAGTTCATGTAAAGTACTGTGGTACAGCTACTTTTAAGCAAACTAAGAAATGTATTCTACCTTATTTTAAAATTCATTTAAACTACCGTCTTGCTGTTTGCTTAGTAACCATTCCGAAGTATATTCGTATTTTAATTCACATTCGCAAAATTAACACATGATACATGTCTTGAATGTTAGTTATAGAGAGGATTTTTTTTCCAAAATTGAAGAATTAACCACTTTTAATATTTTAGATTTTTTTATAAATAGACATGCGAAAGAAAACCTTAACCTTAAGGGTAGGTACAAGACATTGTAATAATCATTTACTTGCATTGTATAAGAATGTATGAGTTTAAGTGACGCGGCTAGGCACAGACATAAAAAATAAGAGGAAAGGAAAGACAAAGTGTAAATTTAAAGCGTCGTTGGCAAGAGAGAGAGTGTAATCTTTACAATAACCGTTCAGCAGATGAGATGTAGTGTACATTGTGGTACCACAAACTGGCAGTTGGAGAAGGTTGTCCGCCGGATTCAAAGCTTGTGCTAGTTGAAAATGAAAGAAGTGTAAGAGCGATTTCGTTTAACACTCTACAAAAGGTCTGACGACTCGCACTAACGGAATGAGCAACAACTCATGTACTTGACTCTGATTTATTAGTCAAAGCACTCAAGATGCTTTCTGCCAGGCTTGGAGTGCGTAATGCTCTTTCTCGACCAGAATCATGTGTGGTGACGGTGGAACGAACCTGTTAACGCAGCGCTGGAGACGTTTCTTCCACTCCTCATAGCACTGGTGGAGCTCGGATATTGGATTAGCCTCCAGCTGGTCGGTTACAGCCGTTTGAATGTTTTCCAGTGTCCCAAACTGATGTACCTTGAGGTAATTCCTCAATTTTGGAAAGAGGAAAAAGTCACAAGGTTTCAAGTCGGGTGAATAAAGGGTCTGAGGAGCAACAGAAATGTTCTTATTGGCCAAGAAACGGTTCACTGAGAAAGGTTTTTCGGAGCCATTTTGGCGCCGATCTTTCTTATCTTCAATTCATTGGTCAAAATCTGAAGAACGGTAGTGTGATTCAAATTCAACTCTTCCCCAATCATTCAGATTCTGAAGCGACGATCTGAAAGCACAACATACCGGACTATAACGACATTTTCAGTGGTTTTTGAAACTGAGAGCCTTCCGCTGCAAGGTTCATCTTCAATTGACTCTCTTCCTTCTGAAAATGCCTTAAACCACCGAAAAAACCTGGCCCTTTGACAAAACACTGTCTCCGTAGGCTTGCGGAAGTTTTGCAAATGTTTTTGTTGGGTTGTGTCCAAGTCTGAAGCAAAACTTGATAGAACTCTCATTCATTTCAGAACTCACAAGAAAACCTTGTTTCACTAAACAAATCACTACAGACAATTCACTTGACTCAGTGACTTCAAACTCATACTGATGACACATCATATGTTTACCTACCTCCCCTCCATGTCCCACTTCCCCAGTGTTGCTAGATCAAACACTACGCTACCAGTCTCATTACTTAATTTACATACCTCGTACATTGATATTATTAATATTTGAACATAAAGAAAAAATGTTTGCAAAACTCACTTATATCCATTATAACAACGGTTCTTTAACTTTGGTTAAATCGCCTCCCCCCTCTTTTATGTGACATCATGGCATATTTTTCAATATCCGTACCCGACTTAACGTTCTTGTTCAAAATACATTCATGTTCTAGTAGGATTTTTTTATTGGGAGCAATTTAGTGATCTAGTCTAGTCTTTAATTTTTTCCACGGGGCATCTCAGAGTGTGGAAAAGACGGAAATATCAACGCTACATGAGAAACTCCGTAGATGCCCTAGAACAGTGATACTCAACTTGCGGCCCACCGAGCCTGTTGAAGTGGCCCGGTCAAGGCCCATTCCTCTGAGAAATGTATTTATTTTAGAACATTGAATGAAAAATTTGTCGGGAAATTCTTTGTCAAGAAATCAAATCTATCAATTTTGCATTTTGCTGTCGGTGTCGTTCGGGTACGAATTGATATTACTTTTCTATTTGTAACGGTTAAGGTTAGTGATAACTGACAACAATGGAGTAGCGACAATTTTATGCGTGGAATTAATTTTTAACTACCTTTCATATCTGGCAAGCGAAAAATATTCGAAGAAAATATATCGTTTCAAGACGATTGGGAGATTGACTATTTTGTAGCGACGAAAAAAACATGGATCAGTAATTGTTTGAATTGTCACGAAAGTGCTCTGTATTTAAAAAATACCAATGCAAAGGAATCATTCAATGACACTTTTCCTCGAACATCTCTTTCAAGAGGTGATAAAAAGGTTTTCTTGAATAATCTTTAAAACTGCAAAAAAAAGTGTTTTGTGAGTGGTAATGTCACAGCGGTAACAAAGGCAGCATATGGAAATTGTTATATTATTGGTAATCCTATGAAACTGTTGACTGATGCGGAAATTGTGAAAGAGTGATTCTTAACCCTTAACTTCGCATTTTTTAAAAGTTCTATGAAAAAATTATATCACATAGCTCTCAAGTAATTATAAAAGGGAAAAATGTGAAAAAATTAAGCAAATTTAAATTGAATTTCAGTCATTGTTTTTGTTTGTTACAGAAATGTAACATTGCGCAGTAGTGCTGTAAATTACAAAGCTTTTTTTACATGAGGATTTTATTATTCATGTAAATTGTTTAAATTTCTTAACTGGTAATTTATTTCGTCAATAAACAAGAGGAAGCATAAAATACAATGGATTCTTTTTATAGCAAAAGCACAGTTCTTGAGGCATCAGAGATTTTTATATTTGTTGTGATTTCTGGAAAAAATGTACTATTATCTAGTGACGAAATTAGCATGTATTTCGTTGCAGTAATCTTTTTTCCCCAGATAAGTGATTTGTAGGTAATTAAAAAATATTGAGACTGTGAAATATTAAAATAAATCATATGTTGCAGAAATGCAACAGTGCGAAGTTAAGGGTTAAATGCTTCTAATTTAGTGTTAGTGAAAAAATGTAAAAAAAATATATATATATTCATTAAAAATTGCATAACAGGAGTTAACATTTTGATCAATTTTCCACATTTTAAAATTTCCAATGTTATCTTGGTCTTTTAAAACTTTTCTTTCGCCCCTCGTCCCCCATTTATACTCATGTTGCGGTCCGCTTGAAATAACTAACATAAGTGTGTGGCCCATCAGAAAAAGGTTGAATACCCCTGCCCTAGAAAGACACTGTGGTCCGCGGACCTCTGTTGGTCCGAGGACCACGGTTTAAGAACTGCTGCATTATATGATTGTTTTCAAATATAGTGTCAGAATTTTTATATACACCTTATGTAATTAATATTCATTCAGTTTTTCCATTCATTCCATTCAGTTTTATAGTTCATCATGTGATTTTAGCAAAATAAGTGTTTCACTTAAGAGGGTTTGAAAAGCTTAAATCTTATATATATATATATATATATATGACAATTTGAGATTTTTACATTTTCAAATTCTATAGATTTTAAACTTTCTAAAATACCTTACTTTAACCTCTAGGGTATTTTGAAGCCCTTAAAGCCTATTTTTAAATAATCGTTGAATCTGGGCCACACCCATTTTAATGGCGAAAAATGTAAACAAAGTACTTCGTTTTTGCTTAAAAATTTAAGGTCTGATGTAAACCAAAACTTGTATCTTTTATTTTAAACTGAGCCTTTTATTTTTGTTTTACTTCCTAGCCGATTAGAAGTCTCACTGTATACATTAAAATCAATTTATCTCAAAATGTAAATTTTAATGTGCAATGTACATTTTATGAGAAACTACTGTTCACAGATATGTAAATTTTTTATGAAATATTTATAATGATGTCTAATGTATATTAAAATGAGCTTTTTGTAAAAAACTCAAAAATTTATTTTTTACAAATTTTTTAAGTGAAAAATTTGTCAAATTTCGCAATGCTTGATGACATATTTCATAATTTATTAAAAAATTCAAAATTAGTTAAAGGCTCATTTTTGTATAATGAAAGAGGTGTATTTTAATTGTATGACAAATTTCAAGCATTTAAATACTAAAGAATTTGAGAAAAAATGCATCGAAAACAGCCAATTTAACATTGTCAGTATAGAGAAAGAGAGAGGTTACCAACTTGCCTTAATTTATTAATATTAATGTAATGATAGTTAATATAATGTCTTCCAATATGCAACTAAGAGACACCTGATATTTGTTCATTGAACAAATCAGCTCCGAGATCAGTTAACACTCTAGCTAAATTATGTATCAATCTATTTGTGTGCTTTCATTGATAACATAAAGCATATTAAAAATATCTTTTTCAGCCGATGCTCGAAGAGGAAATAAGCATCTACAGCAGAGCCCAATATCATAACAATGGACCTCAACCACATATACTGATTACAAAGTAATAAATGTGTATGTATTTATTTACATTCTTTCTGGATTTCAAGTAGAATCGTGTTGCAAATACTGAGTCCAACGATTGGGAACAATATTTAGCAAAAAAGTTATAAAAAATGTTGCTATTTTATTGTTTTATTTCCAAAAAACGAATGGTTTTTCAGCCTTTTTAATTTCCTTTAAGACTTAAAGTATCATATCGGGTGCTATCTGAATATTTCTTAGAAAACTAGAGTTTGAAAGAAAATGATGTATTCAATTAAACATTGCTTGCCATATTAAACCAAAGTTTAATGTTCGTTGTTATACCACAAACCATTGGTTTTCAACACACTTTCAACTTGTCTCACTCTCTTAAAACAAAGGGAATATTGGTAGCTTACCTTGTAAATTAGAGCCACGTTCAGGTGGTTTGAGAGCTAGTAGACTTTCTCCAAACTTCTAAACCAAGCCAACTGGAAGAGTTTAAGCTTCGTCAGATTTAGCTTTCATCATCCCTCCAACACGGTAGGTCTGAATTTGACTTAATTCTCGAACCCATGGCTTTTAAACACCGACCACGAGTGTTTGTGTCCATGACCACTTGACTATTGGCTACTAAAACCGATGAAAACATTTTGGAAAAAGGAAAAGTTTTTGAGATAATTAACTATAGAACTAAATGCACGATGAAAAACAATACTTTTTATATTAATTTTTTTAAAAGTAGAGCTTATAATTGAACTAACACATATTAGTAAAATGATAGATGTTTTATTTATATATTTAAGGGGACATGGTACGATTTACGCAAAACGTTTTGATTGAGGGATTTTCAAAATTATTTGGTTGCCTACTATGTGTGTATACCATGTTAAACAGATTTTATGATCAAAGCTTCATAAAAAGTTAGCCATTTAATTTTTTAAAGAAAAAAACTTAAAATTTGTTAAGATACTTTAAAATGCTACTCCTCCTACAAACTTCCACGTACACACATGAAATTTGATTTACGAGTACGTCAAACTATGTATAACAAAAGTTTATATGAGTTTTTTTATAACAAGAATTGTATTTGTACAATATTGCTTTTTATGAATGCCTATTGAAAATTCCTTAAAAAAAATGTAAATTCTAACTTCAATTTTTTTTAAAAAAAATAAGTATTGATTTGATTCAAAAATGCATACCAAATATTGTTGCATCTACTATTAGCAATATGTACAAAAAATTCAAAGCATTAGGCACAATAGAAAAAAGCCTTAGCATTTTAAATGAAGACAAACTAGCTATTTTATCTTTCTGAGATAAGTTTTGATTTGCCATAGGGATGTGAATAAAAACGATTGTAAAAGCTATTATAATTCTGCGTTTTTAAAGTTTAGAGCTTTCAAATTTTAAGAGGCTATAGAAAAGTGCATAAAGAATAAATCAGGCTAGAAAACTTAGATTTGATTATTGACCGATTTTTGTCAATTGAATTGTACTGTGTCTTCTTAACTTAAAAGGATGAATTATTATATGAACCTTAATATTGTTTCATATAGAACATTAGTTTTGGCTTGGTATTGAACATTCCTTGATCACATTAAGAGCTCACAGGACTCTTAATTCGTGCACTCGAAAAGGACTTTCTTCTTCAAACCAATGTAACTTAGCAATAAAATGAAACAATAAATTGAAATTTTTACTACAATATAATCATGCATACATACATTACTTCTCAAAATTTCAGAAAATTTCAGAAGACATTGAAAAAGCTATAAAGAAATAAAAATTGGACAACTTTTCAAAAATATGAAAATTAGTATTTTACACCCCGCAGGATTCTTAAGTTCAAAATTGATCAAAATTTACAAAATTAGTATTACTTGGTATGAAAATGTTCACTTTTGAAGTTATACTCACGTTTAAGAAATTTAAAGAAAAAAAATAAACACAATTCTAACGAAACTTTTAAAATTCAAATATAAAAGATTCTATCAATTTTTTTAAAACTGATGTATAAGTTATGAAGAACCTTATTTTGAACATGTATATAAAACTTTAAATTGATACCATAAATAGTTTCTGAGAAATCCTGCGCGGTAACTAAAATTTTTTGCTTTGCGAAGAATGAAGTTAAAGATAAGATAGGGGTTTCATTTAAGTTTCATTACTTATTTCTTAATAACTTCGAAAGTTTTCATAGTATCAACACAATTATGGAACACACAATATTGAGGCTGTAACATATATATTTTTCAAAATTTGAAACATTTGCAATTCTAGAGTCCTATGAGCCCTTAATAATTTATGACATCTTATCATAGGATGATGAATGGGCTATGGAACTCGAAATATATCATACATTAATTTAATTAAATGCATACAATAACTACATACTACAGTATAGAAAAGCATGAGTACTAATTGCATGTAAGAAACAAAATATCATGCATTACTGATGTGTGTGTAAAAATATAAATCAATATTCTTTATTATTCTTATAGGATGAAAATACTGTGAATAATTTACGAGAAATTGCTGAGATGCTCAATGAAATTGATACGTATTCATGAGGCATGTAACTTCCATGGACTAAGAGGTGAAGAAGTAAATGTGACCATACAATAAATACTGTGATTCGTATTCATTTTCATTTTAGGTCTGTATATAAGACAATGTGTGTGTGTTATCGTACCAATTGGTGGAAGACGCTGGATGGTGATATTTTATTGTCAAAAGAACTTTTGCATGCATATAACATTTAGTATCATTGGTGTCAATAAAAGTTTTTTTGTTTGGTTCAGTAATTTCTGTGTGTGTGATTCTCTAATACACATAACAAAAGATTGACTTCATTTACACATAAGCGCATGGCAACATATAAGTATGAAAAGTAATGCGCCCCTGGTATGCAAATTACTTTTTGCGAAAAGTTTTTCTAAGCTGCCGCCAATGTTGATGCACCAAGAAAATTTACAACAAGCAGGGAACTATTGCTTAGTTGTAATTGGTTTGGAAAGAGAGATACAACCGAAAATCGTAATGAATGATTTATATCTCAAGATTTTTCTGTTAAATTTTAAGCTAAACACATAGATTTTATCTAATTTTCAATTTCCGAATATAGCTTAAATGAAACGATATCTATAATTCATACCATAAAATAAAATAAGTCTGAATTAGTTACCAAATGAGTCAAGTGAATTTAACCTTATTATATGATTTCGTAATTTTAATTATGTGCAGTTAGTTGTGGCAAGAAAAACACTTCAGTCATTACATTCCACGCCACATCAAATGATAAATTGTATCCTTCATACCATTTATTATGCCGTAGCTTTACGTAATGTTCGTAAGAACATTTAAAAGATTCTCACAAATTCCACTCCCAAAATAGGTAATTGTAGCTTCAACAGGTGATAGAAAACTATTGTAATAATAGGCATATAATAAGTTTTATATAAACATATACACGGATGTCTTAAGAATGCTTGTAGATCTGGGTCCATATAAAGAAATTAGTTCCCACATGTGACTCTTTTAACCCCTAAACTACAATTTAAAAATTACACGATTCATTCCCCAGTGCCACCGTTTTCCACATAAGAGAGCGTATGTTGTGTATTGGTGGGAAAAGAAAAGGCACAAAGGAAACAAATTTGCTGTAAAATAAGTAAATACACCACAGACACTGCCAATGTTTTTTATTATATTCTAACGCCTTCGGAATAGATTTACTGATAGCAGCTCAAAGAAAGGAAACGGTACTTCAGAAGGGTGGACATACACTGGTGTGCAAAAATTAAGGACGAGACGGTTTTTTCAATATAACTTTGTACAAAAGCTTTCCAAATCAACATATTTAATACCGTAAGATCCCCAATACGTAAGGACATGTGTAATGTAAGCAACACTTACTAAAAGAGAAATCAGAGGGATAAAAAGAAGCTTGATTGAAAAAGTAGCATGTAGCGCAATGCGACTGAAGGCCGAAACATCCCTGTGATGGGTGTCCAGCAAGAAACATCCGGTTTTTAGTAGGGGATATGATCTCCCCTGACTGCTAGGCAGGTTTCACAGCGTCTGCCCATGCTGAGAATGAGGGTGTCAATGAGTTGTTGAGGCATTGCTGCCCATTCGCCTTGCAGCGCCAATCGAAGCTCCCGAATCATTACTGGTGGTAAGGTACGAGCTGCCAAGCGTCTGTCTAGAAAATCCCATACATGCTCGATGGGATTGAGATCCGGAGATCGTGCCGGCCAATCCATACGTTCAATATCCTCACTCTCTAAGAGCTGTTCGGCAGCTACTGTGCGATGACATGATGCATTGTCGTCCATGAAAAGGAACTGCAGACCCATAGCGCCTCTAAAAAGACGCACATATGGAAGAAGAATCTCGTTACAATAACGGGTCCCGTTGACTGAACCTGCGTCGAAGATGTGAAGGTCTGTACGACTACCAAGCATGATGCCTCCCCAAACGAGAACACCGCGACCTCCATACCTGTCCCTTTCAATGATGTTCGAGGGATGATTGCGGCTTCCCCGCTCTCTCCAGATCAGTATGCGATGAGAATCACTACTCAAACTGAATCTGCTCTAATCTGTAAATTGAACTCGTTCCCATTCATTGTCTCTCCAATTCCGGTGTTCCCGGCACCACAGAGAACGCCTTCTCCGATGGGCAGGCGTTAAAGGTACACACCGTACAGGGCGTCGTGCAAACAGACCACCACCGTGCAGTCTTCTGGCCACGGTAAAACGCGATATCGGTCGTCCAGCCTCCTGTGTCGTGTGTCTAGCGATTTCTCCCGCTGTATGCCGACTGTTTCTTCTGGAGTGTAAGACAATGTACCGGTCATCTGCGGGTGTGGTTCCTCGTGGACGACCACTACTGAACACCCGGATAGCTGTTCCTGTAGTTTGAAATTGTCTCCAAAGTCGTGAAACGATGCTGTCTGCAATTCCGAACTCTGCAGCCACACTTGTCACACTGCGCCTTTCCTCCAACTTCTCTCCCAATGATTCGACCTCGGGTAAAAGCATCTAGATGTCGTCTAACAGATTGATTATTCACCATTTCTCGCTGAGGCAGCAACTCGGTGTGATTTTAACTGCTATACGGCGTGCAATCTCTTTGCCAGAAATACTGATCTTTTACTGACAACATGCTTTATACTACTCAGACACTCTCCCATTACGTCTACCTGCATATCTGCGCATGTGCTACCGTACATCACCTTACTTAATCTCCTGATTGGTCTTTCTGTCCGCTCTGTCTCTTCGTTCAGCTGATATGCTAATTTTTCAACTTCATCCTTAATTTTTGCACACCAGTGTATATGAGCTGGCCACATAACGCACCTATTGAGTGAGACGGATATATACGCCATTGGTAATTAAGGGGTTAAGTAGACAATATACACAGACTACGCTGTCGAATGCTCATACAAATTATAACTGGAAAAAATTAATGTGCGTGACTCAAAAAACTTAGGTACAAACCATCTCGACCAATTACCATCTTTCGACTAAATGAGTGATCTTGGTGTTTGCTGGTATGTCTAGGAATATACACGGGTGACCGACAAAAGGATAATACAGTTTTGCCATTATTGCTGGATAGAATGTAGTCTGAAATTCCCCCTCTCTCGGAAATTATACCTGGGAATAACATTTGACGATACAAATTATTTAGATTATGATCTTGTTGAAATCTAGACGAGGTTCATGTCCTATCAGTCGATGCTTTAGAACGTCTCTGTTTATAAATATCATTAATCATAAGTTACATAGATTACTTTATATTGCATTATATTAAAAATATTTTATTCTCAATAGTCAAAATAGTTTAATAATGATAAATATAAATATTTTGTTTCAATCCAGTCGATTTTTACAATAAGCAGCAGCTACATATAAATAATGAGAACAGAGTTTTATACAGGAGCATGCTGGAAATAAAACATTGCAAGCAATTGCGCTTGATTTAACCCTATCCATCTTATTTGAGCCATACTCAATTTAATGATCTATAAGGACATTTAAAACAGTCCTTAAGGTAATAAAATTTTTTTAAAAATTACGTACCCGTCTGTCAGACGGATGTTTCTCAGTGAGGCAAAAAAACTGATGTTCCATCCAGAGGGTTAAAATTGCTAGAACAGGAAAATAACATACTCACGTGAAATTTGCATGACGGATAAAACATGTTTTAATATGTAAATGCTTAGGCTTTCATTACATTCAGAGCAAAGAAGGTGAGTAAAATATACAAAATATCACAGATGACAATCTAATTTTCAAAGAAATTACCTTTGAAATAGGCAGAATACAAAGTGCATTAAATTTTTACTCAGGTATATTTAAGGAACATTACGTTTTGACAGAACACATATTCTTATGTTTGTTTTTTATTTATTTATTTTTTCTTTATGGAACATTCTAAAAAATTGTTGGGGGATCCATTTTTTCCCTGAGTTTCCTAAATCTAACTAAACATTCCTTTTGTGAGATAAACCAAGAATGTTCTTTTTTGGGCCGAAGTCGTAATACCAAATGAAAAAAAGTTAAAGCCATGAGATGATTAAATTAAACCACTTAAACAAGACACACAAAAATATATGCATTACGTGTTCTAATTGTCTCTGAAATAATCCAGAACTACCTGTGATTAGACCAAGAATCTAAAAAGTAGGGATATAAAATCTCTTTTAAGTGATGATCTTTGGAATGTGACCTTCAGAATCCTTTGTTGTAAGTTACTAAGAAAGACAAGGACTAAATATACTTTTAAGGCTGTATATAGATACTTACAGTTAGAGGCTAGAAATTCTACGATACGGAGCAGCAGCCGTTGTGAAGGTTAAAGAACGAATTTCGTTGAACTTTTATTGATATGTAAATCTTTTAGTATCTAGTTAAGTCAGTAAAATTTTGATTAACATAAATATTTTAAGTATAACCAGATATATGTCTGACATTTTTTTAATAAAAAAATTATAATATTGTTAACAGGAATGACATATGGTGTGAATATTACTAATCGAATTTGCTTTTACCTCGAGGTCCACGTATATATTGACTAAATTATGTCTAAAGTTTTAATAGTCAAAAACTCGAGAGACATTATAATGCCTATGTTGCTTTTACGAAATTTGTATGTACTCAGGAGCATGGTAGAAGAAAATCGAAATATTATTCAAATAAATACACATAGTAAATATATAGTAACATTTTTGCATAGAATATTTGGGTGAGATACTTCGAAAGTATAATAATTATACATTTGATGCATGCAATAGTAATGTTATGCTAAAATTTCCATTTGTGCAACATAATTGAAATCTGTGAAAATTTAATATTAAATAGTTACTTTACTAGTTAGAAACTTACTAAAATTTTGAATTCAATTAGAAATTATATTCGTATCATCTAATTAAGATTCCTAACCAAGGTTGAGAATACATCTTAGAAATCTCTTAATCTCCAGATAATTTATCCCAACATTTAAACGGCGCATTATAATGAAGATTCATTTCCTTTCAATACCTCAAAATGAATATATCTCTCTTAGAAAAGAAGCATTCAAGACAGTTAACAGCAAATGATGTTCATTAAATAGTTTTATGATAGTTTTCGTTATGTTCCATTAAATTTAAACAAGAACCATTTTAATTAGTGCATGATGTTTTTTTTTTTGTAGAACTGTTTAAACCTAAGCGTGATCAACATAAAACTGATTCGAAAGTCAAATTATTGGATTTTATTTCAGTGTATGAATGTACTTATTATTAAAAGTTAACCTTGTATGAAGTAAAATTGAATCATTTTTCGTTTTCGTAAAGAACATTTGTAAAAGTGGGCTAACCACGAGGTATATCCTCTCTATAAGTCAGGTTTCCTTCCATCCAGCCAATTTGGCACTTATCAGAACAACCCCTTAGTACAAGCGAAGGTCACCACCTAATAATACAAAAATAGTCAACGCGATAATTGATATAGAGGATTGTAGATAATTGTTGGCTATATCGTCGAATATTGATTCATACCAAAGGGTCCTAAGACTACAATGTTATCTATAATTGGAAATAAGCATTTCTTCTATTTTTGATTCATGAAAGTGGTGGATTTGCATCTTGTTCACATAAGAAACAAAGTATATATATATATATATATATATATATATTCATTGTCTTTAAATTGTTACATTTACATATCACGTAAACATACGCATTACTTGGTTAATAGAGTAAATTATTATTGCTTGCTTGTAATTACTTAGAGTTCGATGCTGAGCCTTCTTAACTCATTCTGCTTCGAAATTTTTTTGTGAATTCTAAAAATGTAAATGAAATCTTCACCTCAAACAACATGAAGAGTAGGTACTACTGTAACGGGTCTATTTACGAACCTCCTACTAATCCTCTTGATGAAAAATTATTTCCTTAAATATTGTTCTACTGAAATTCTTCTCCCGAGGAAGATGGATTATAAATCAAGACTTATATTTAAGCATTAACTTTTAAGTTCGAGAGAGAGAGCAAGGTTAAGAGTTAGATGATAGAAGTTAGTGATTAACGAAAAGTAAAAGAAAGCTTGTCGAGTGTGTCTTGTTGATTCATTATTTAATATTTAAAATGGATGATTGACGAATTGTTCAATAGGATATTTGAATTGGAGTGATATTGACTAGAGGTCGAGTGGTTCAGATTGAATTAACTATCATTTAGAACGTATATTACCAGAATGTTCCAAAAGTAAGTGATTCAATTCATAATTAAATATTAAATATCTCGTCTACCTCGCTTTTTCTCCAATACTTAATTACAGGTGCATTTCCTAGCCTGGATTGTTGAGACTTGTTAGGTTGTTGAGACGTTAAGGTATTAATTAATTATATTTGATCTGATTATGGCTGATCTTCATTCTACCTAACGAACACTGATGGATGTGAGAGGAGATACTTCAGACTACGATGCATATAAAAATGAATAAAAATAAGCAGCTATTTTAAAGCATTTCAATTTTCAAGTTTATAATTTTAAATCAAGCTAAATCACAGTATATTTTTGATAACCTAAACGAACCCATATTTTATTTGCCCATCCCCCTCCCTCAATGATCAAATTACATTCGTGGGATGAAGGAGTTACATTGGAAAACATCAATATAGGGAATTTCTTTTAGAACTTTATTAGACTAGACAAGCAAAATAGTGTATTCTATGTAGATTTTTCTAGAGGATAGCATCTAACAAAGGCTGTTTAAAGAAACATTTTGACAGTGTCCCACAGACTTAAATATTGAAAGAATTTCAGAGACTATGAATTTATTTCAGCTTTACTTTAACAATCTGTGGGTTCTCAACCGAAGCAAACATGACTTTCTCTAACGAAAACTTTCTATCAAAATACGTGCTTCCATATGCATCTTTTATAACTACTAGGGAAAAAAATTGTAATCTTTTAGTGTTAGCACAAAATGTCGGCTTATAATAAGCTTATGTTACTCCAGAATCTCCTTACTTCTGTAATCCGACTTTGCAGAGAGAAGTTCTTATTCCTTCTCTCTTTGAAAAATTCTATTTGCAACTCCTTTTGGAATGATATTACAGTTGGATGATGCTTTTTGAAAAAAATTCTTACGCAATTGAAACGTTTTACGCATAAGACTCCAAAGAACTGCTGAATTACAAATATATTTTTAACAAGAAGTTTTATATCCAATTTTATGCTTATGATTCAATGTCAGTATTGTAATACGAATATAAATAATTCCACTTACATGAAGGGTCTGGAATTCACATATTTTATTCTGTGTTCCCAAGTTGGCACCATGTTTATCGTGTTTCTAAGTGAAAGAGAGCATGACTTGAGAATAAGAAAGGACAACAACGTTTCTCATTCTGTTCTCGTAGTCATTATTTTGGTCTCGAATGCTAATATTTTTTCAGCTATATAAACATTGAAACTGGAAATAGTATTTATTTCTTCATTCTCAGTACGTGGATTGTCTATGCCATCATTTAATAATATTTTTGGTTTCAATTTTGGAAGTATTTTTGACTAGTCTGGACAGTTTTTTGTAAGAAAGATAAATTATGTGAATTTATTCTAGAATATATATATATATATATATATATATCTTGGAAAGTTCTAACAAAAGCTTTCAAGTACTGTTTCTTCTTTAGTCTGTATTTGAATGTGTGCCTTGTGTATGCTTGTTGTAACGAGCAAAATTGAAAATATACTAGTATTAATTTACCAAATAGAAAAATAAAATTCCAGGACATAAAATGTTAAACTGATTGTAATGCATAAATCTGAATTTATTATGCTGTTTTCTTAAGGCACTTAGACAGAAATATATCATGATAGTAGTTAGTTTATTGATAATATGACATCTGTACTTCAATGCGTGTTTATTTTATTTATCTTTATATTACGAAATTATGGTAATTTTATCCGAGACACATTTTTTACATTAGTTACTGAAAAAGGACTTAAAATAATTTCGGGAAAAGCAATTAAATAACTTTGTCAAGTCCATTTCAGTAATACACACACATTTTAATGGCAATTTAAAAAGTTGATGATATTTTGAAGAACTGCAAGAGATGCCAATTTTATTAACATAACTTACATCTGCAAACGATTATATATCTGTTAATTAAATTAGTAATTCAATAAATAGAGACAAATTATTAAATTTAAACAGGTGCGTGTGTTAATATTATTTAAAAATAATAATTTTAAGTCGAAGCAAGCTATTGGTTTTCTTATTAGGATACGTTACATATACGAAATCTCTGGAAAAGAATTAGTATAATATGAAAGAGTTTGGGCAAACATTTATGTTAGGTTCATACAAAATTTTAAAAAAAACTGGTGTTAAATGAATGGCGATATTCAAATGAAAACAACATTGGTCAAAATAATATTCATCATAAAGCTAGACTGGTTATGAGTGTTCACCTTATAAAGCTTTAAAAAGCTTTGCAACGAACGAAAGTGACGATTTTAACGCCTTCAAGATCATGGAGATTTGTTTGCAATGAATCTTTCTGGATCATCCCACACTTAATCTATAGTAGGGGTTTTTAACCTTTCACGTTCGAGTTTGAAGTGAATAAATTTAAAAGGATACGTTGACCACATGCATCAATTCACATAGGTATGTGGTCCACAAGATTATCAAAAAATATTATATTCAGTAAATTTGTATAAAAAAGGGGAGGTTTGTTTTTAAGACTATAACTAATTCTAAGGGAAGAAATGCTGTTTACAGATCTCTATGTTAATATATCGATTAACACAAAATTCGATGGAAGTCAAAACTAATAGTTTCTGCAGATCTGTTACAGATATGTCCAGCTGTTTTCCCAAACTTTCTGAGATTTTATGCATAGTCAGAAATTTTATATTTAAGATATAGTGAAGTTTTTAGAAGAATTCGTCATTTTCAGAAATATTTATATCTAATGGAAGTCAAACACATCAGTAAAATGTTTTAAATATGAAGAATAACAGAAACAATGGTATTCTCTAAAAAAACAACAAGTCAATTTTATTTTTAGAAATTGCCTCAAATTCAAACTAAGGACTAGTAAAATGCCCTTCGTAGCCCACGGGTCACAGATTGAAGATCTCTAATCAATAGGATTGAATTCCAACAACCTCATATGCCATACACAACCTATGGAGGATATCTTCTTTCTTCATATAACCAGCGACAACTTCATCTGTGTGAAAATAAATGTTTATTAACGTCACAGTAAAGGAACATGATTGTTATGGGGATTACACTCATGAACCTGACCCGAAGTCGTGTGCTGAGAACGACAACTGAGCCGTTATCTCCACCTGTCCATGCCAACGGAGTCCATGTCACCACGATACCAACGAAAAACTTTGGGCAACGACAGGTTCAATGTGCGTCCGCCTTTTTACATGTATTCAGTGGCACAGGGGCTTGAATACTTGATATATCAGTCACTAGTTTGTGATCGTAACTACTAAGGTGCCTCAATCACAGCTGTTTGTGGTCGGGCATTATCATCCATAAAAAAGAATTAGAAACGAACAATAACAGATGGGTATAGAGTAATTTCATAATATCGAACAGAGGTCCAAAAGAAATCAGGCTCAGAACACCATTATTCTTTCAATCATTGAACGCTTTTTTAACACTCATCTTATAAAATTCATTAATGTTTTACTTTCAAATCAGAGTATTAAGGTACCCGTTATTAATTATCGAAATTTACTTTACATGTATATAATCGACTTTCAAATTTCAGTGACTTTTAAGCAGAAGTGCAATTTCAACTTGAAACGATGTTAATCCAGTTAGTCCGACTTCCCAATTAATTAGTACAGCGTTTCTCAAACTGTGGGGCGCGCCCCCTTTGGGGGCGTGATAATCTACGTGGGAGGTATGAGTATATCGAAAAGTTGAAAACAAAGATTTAAAATAAGTATTCATTTATTGCAAGGAAGCAAATTATTATACATTTTGAAATAATAAAAATTAAAAGCACATTTACACTCATTAAATATACTTATAAATGTATCAGAGCTGCACAATGTTTTTGATGATTTATCAATACATTAAAAACAAGGTTAACAAATAGTAGTGCCTTACATGAGCTCGTCATATGTAAAATTTAATACTTATCTTGATAATTTTTATTGTTTTTATTTAAATTCGTATTGCAGCTTTAGCGTCAAAGTATGTTTTTATTGCATTCAATACATTGTTATTGTAGAAGAGGGCGTGATAAAAATTGTGATTGAAAACTGGGTCACCAACACTGTGTGTGAAAGTTAGAGAAGCACTGATTTAGTACAAAAATTTTAGTGCAAAGTTATAAGGTGTCTCAGAGGTGTGTTAGCTTTGTCTCGAGAGCTGAAAATATAAACAATTTTCAAATGGGTATAGGTAAGTGACATTAAAATTAAATGTTTTATATTTTACATTTTATTTATAAAGTAATGTTAAAAATTTAAATATAATTTAAAAAATTATAAGCGTATGAAAATAAGAAACGTTTCTGTAAGAAATATCCGTTAAGTTATACGTTCCGCATGCTATTTTCTAAAATAGTAGCCCTAATTACTAGCGATAAGTTGATTTCTGAAGTTAAATGTATTTTTATCACACCGTAGCCTTTTTTATATAAATGGAATGCGAAATTATATATTTTTTAAAATTAAAAAAACATTAAATTTTTAATATTTTACATTTTTGAACATTTTTTTAAATATTTTGAAATAAAAAAAGATATATAATACTGAATTTAGGTAGGGTTTAAAGAATATAACATATTTTTTTGATAATTTTACAAAAAAAGTGTTATACATCAAATAATACGACTTTAGAAAATACCATGCGCAACGTATATAAAAATTGCTTAATATTTACTACGGAAATATTTTTTTTTATTTTCATATGTTTATAATTTTTAAAACTATGGTAGTATTTTAAGCATTTTGTACTTTTTAAAGCTCCATTCCTTTAACAGAAATGTGAAATACATTCGAATTATTTAATACTTAGTTCAAAGAGCTCTATCTATTTGAAAATTGTTTATATTTTTAGCCCTCGAGACAAAATTAGCACCACGAGACCCCATTTATCCCATACTCAATCGTTATTTATTTATTCCCATCACCATATGTTTTTTGTTCTAATTTATTTCTTGCCTGGTGTCCATTTTGAGTTGTCTGTACTGTTAAAAAAGGAGCAATATACATTTCCAGCTATGCAAAACATTCTCAAGAAAGAAAACAAATATGATAACCAATTTTATTTAACTCTTTTCTTTCACCACAAAATTTGATTTTAAATTATTAAAAATAAACTATTGCACTTTTTTTATCCAAGCAAAAAGAAAATGATAGAAAAAGAAGTATGTCGAAGGAGAAAAAGGAGAAAGTGCCAGGTAAAAAATTCTATACCTTTCAAGAAGTGTGACATCTGCTTTTGACGCATATTTTCCAAGAGTATTTGACGCCATCAAATCTGCATGCATTCGACAATTGTGTTCCCGTTCGAGTGATTGCCAACGAATGGGAAATCAGCTCTATCACATGCGTCGACAAGTGATAAAGAAGAAAATGCTGAAGGGTGTCGCTGAAAAAGCAAAGGGAGGGAGGGGAAATCGATGTATTTTAGAATGCTCCTTTGATTTTCAGTTTTTGTGTTATAGGGAAATAACGATAAAATCCCCTGTGACGGCACCCAAAAAAGATTACGCAACCGTTTTTGAATATATTTGGAATTTTTTTCTCTGATGTATTGAAAGGGAACGAAAATCATGCTGGAGACAAAAAACGTATATTTTCCTTCTAAACTTCTAATCATGGTAGAAATAATTTAAATATAGTTTGTGAAATAATAAGCGTTAGAGACATTTCATTCTATTGAATTTATTTACAATGGTGTGTTTAATATATAAAGCAGTTCTTCTCAAACTTTCAATACTTGCGACCCAATATTCAATCATATTTTTCATCCCACCTCTAACATCATGCAATGTACTGAATTCAATAATACTATACTTTGACACTAAACTGGAATACGATTTAAACCTGTCAAGTGCCACTGACATATATAAACGTCTCTCTCAGCTAAACCGTTAATTGGCTCAGACGTATATATACGTCTTTCCGAAGTACGATCTACTCTGAGCACTGCTATCCCTAAAATTATTACGAATGCTTTGGAATGCAATAAAAGGATATTGACAGTGTTTGCAAAGAAAGGATTTACTTGTTCCAAATAAAGTTTTACTTACTTATTCTTTTTCATCCCCCTCCCAATACATCACAAACGTGCGCCTACGTGGAAAACGGTGGCATTGAGGAGTGAATCGCGTAACTCAGTGCTTCTCAAACTTTCAACACTGGCGCCCCCCTTTTCGATCACAATTTTTTTCGCGCCCCCCTTATACATTAATAATGTACTGAATGCAATAATAATGCACTTTACGCTAAAGCTACAATAGGCGATCTTAATTATAAACCATACAAATTAGTAACATAAGTATTAAATTTTGTATACTACTTTTAAGCAAAATAAATAAAATAATAGGATAATTATTATGTTATTTTTCCTTTCTCTAATTTTTAAATTGAACATATTGCAAAATGCGGTTGCTGCTTAGAAGACAAAATATAGATATCTGCTAAATATAGAAAAAGAACTCAGAGGGTCAATTTCTAATCATAAGCATTCCTTATAAAAACTTTCCTTTCCAAGACAAGCTCATGGACGTCATTAATACTTATTAAACTTGTTCTTAATTTAGTATTAATTAATTAGTTATAAAATATTCTGTGCAGCACTGATACATTAAAAGTATACCGGCTGAAGTGCCCGCTCTTTGCTCGAGTTCATTTATAAGAAAATAAAACATTATTGATATAATAGCTGAATTGTAAGGGAAGCAAAGCCAAGTGCTCGACAATGTTTACAAAAACGTAAAATGATTTTTTAAAATCGTTGCTCAAATTATAATTAGTTTTAAGCGAATTGTAATTTTAAGCCTCACAAATTAGCATTTATAATTGATGTTAAACAGTAGCGCACACAGGAATTTTTCAAGGGAGTGGGGGGTCCGGGGTCGAAAGTTCACCAATCTTGTATCAGGTTCCTTTTGATTTTGTCGATTTTCGGAACAAAACACAGTAAAAAACTAATTCCGGAATAAATAATTAGCATTAATTAATAAAATTAATCATTAATAACAAATACTTAACTAAATTTTGCGTACCATAAACTTAGAATTATAATCAATCGGAAAAAATCAAGGGCTTTGGGGGGCCGGACCCCCCTCCTTGTGTGCGCCACTGATGTTAAATAATGATAAATAATATGAAATATCGATGAAGAATAATTGTATTATTTTTAATATTTAAAGCGAAAAGACTTCAACATGTTTTAACCCGGGAGCAGGCGCGCAAACGATACGGTCGGGGTTATTGAGTCACCCCAATCTTTTTTTTTTTTTTGTTATAATTATTTTATTGTACACGATACAAATCATGATTCCAGTGAATAATTTAGCTAAGAGAAAGTTTACTTACCTACTTTCGAGGACTTTTCAATTTTTCTTTAATAAGAAATAAACAGTTTTGCCAGAATTAACGATTTCGTAATCTGTGTGTCCCGCGCGACCACTTCCGGGTAAAAATTATTTTCATTATGATAATAGTATGTATGTTACTGCTAAAAAAATTGTGTAAAACGTTTTTCGTCGTTGAGAATATTTAGAAAAATATGTCTTGGCCAAGTAATCCTTCATGTGCTTGTTTGTTTGTGTGCTCTCCGTGGTTTTCCAAACATCATAAAACGCTTTTGCATGGAAAAAAGCGTAACAGAGAAATACATTCCTTACAACTTCCCTAAATGAGAAACAAACACATAAGAGAGAGGTCATAACTAACTGTACCAATAACTTAGAAAGTCAAACAGATTACAGCTATAATGCGCAGTATTTCAAAAATAATGACAGTGATGAATTTTTTACGTTCCTAAATTTTTTCGATTCTGGGTCTGGGATCTGTTTTTTCTCTGAAAGAGTAGTATGTTAGGTTAAAAAAAAGCATAATAAAAAATCTCCCTTCGCGGGATTACAGCAAATCAAATAAAAGATTTTATTTGGTTATAGGATCAAAGATAGCTAATTATAGGTATTGAAGAAGTTTTTATTTTTGTTGAGTTAATATCGCACGCGCGCGCCTATAAATTATATCAGAGTAAAAGTGCATTTTTATTATGTCTGAAAGTATTTTGTTTTAATTCATTCCAGTAAACTAATTATTTTTTAATTTTTTTATTTTCGTTATGCTCGCGCCCCCAGGGGGCGCCCCACAGTTTGAGAAACACTGGCGTAACTTTTAAACCGCAGTTAATGCATTAATTTTAAACCGTACAAATGATCAAGATAAGTGTTAATCTTTGTATATAATTTTATATATGGCAAGCCCAAGGTTTCACCCTTAGCTATATTAATTATGTGTTCTAGACTTATTATTGTTAAATTAGTTATAAAATACATTGTGCAATACTGATACATTTATAAGTGTATTACATAAGTATAAATGTGTATTTTATTTTTTATCATGTCAGAATATATTTTATTTGTTTACTTTCGGTAAATAAAATATTTTTTTTAAAAACTCTTTTGGTTTCGAATTTTTGATATGCTCACGATCTCTTGAATGGTTATCACATCCCTCTAGGGTGGTGCTCCCCCCAGTTTGGGAAAAGCTGATATAAAGGTTGCCCAAATGAAAAAAATGATAATTGTGTCAGCATGATTGCAGCTATAGCAAACCCACCGAATACGGCTATAAAGGGAGGTAGGAGGTTTTCACCGCATATGATGAGCAATAATGAAACCTGTTCGTGATAGAGAAAATACATTAAAAGTAGAGTCGGGCTATTAATGGATGCGTCCATATCTGAATAATGCTTTGTATTATGACGAGCACTGCTTAGTTCAGAGAATCAGTACAGAAGTATTCGTAAATGGTGGCAAACGATATCTGATACTCATGACACTCCCGGCCCAAACATCTTCCATGAAACCCAGACAACCTTAAAAAAATCAATTGGAAATTGCTGGAACTCCCACCGTACAGTCCAGGTTTTTTTCCCTAAAACCCACTAAACGTTTTCCCACTGAAGTAATCATTCCGCTTTCCATTCGGACCTTTAGGTGAAGGAAGCTCTGCAGAACTTGTCGAGAATCAACCATTATCTTCTTACAGCGAAGGTGTAGGCATAATATCGAAACGATGGGACCTGTGTTATAACGCCCGTGGATTATTTTTATTTCCGATAAAGTATTCTTTTTTATTCAACGTGTCTAATTTCCATTTGAGCAACCCTTACACATTAATTTTCGAGAGCTACAAAGTTCCTCTAGGATTATTAATTTCTTACTTTTTATTTGACAACCAAATGTCTGTGAAAGAGAAAGGAACCGTATCAGAGTAATATTAATATGAAACTTAAAGCAGCGATTCTCAAACTGTGGGGCGAGCCCTCCTTAGGGTTGTAACAACTCTTCAAGGGGGCGCGAGCTTATTGAAAAGTCGAAAACAAACGATTTTAAAAAGTTATTAATTTACTGAAAGAGAAAATAAACAAAGATCAATCGGATATAATAAAACATAAAATACGCATTAAAACTTATATGTTACACTTATAAATGTATCAGTGCTACACAATGTATTTTATAACTAATTTAAGAATATTAAGTTACGAACAAGTTAAATAGTTACCAGTGACCCCATGGAATTTTCACATATAAAATTATATAAAAAAATTAACGCTTATCTCTTGAATATTTGTCCGGTTTATAATAAATATCTTTACTACCGGTTAAAATGTACGCCATTGGCTTCCCACAGCCAGCCGTTTTCCACGTATGTGTGCTATGTGATGTATTGGGAGGGGGAGGAATAAAGAAGAAAATAATCTGGAATAAGTACACATTCACAAGCATTGCATTCCAAAGCCTTCAGAAAAGTTTTATGGATAGCAGTGCATAGAAGTATTGTACTTCGAAAGACGTTTATATAAGTCCAGGGAAATTAAAGCTTTCACTGAGGAAAACGTTCATTTACGCCGGTGGCACTTAAGATGTTAAAGTCGTATCGTAGTTTTATCATCAAAGTATAGTATTATTGAATTCAATACATTGTTATTGTATGAGGGGGGAGCGATGAAAATTATGATTGAATATTGGGTCACGAATATTGAAACTTTGAGAAGCACTGACTTAAAGTGATTTTTCCAGATTAATTATCAATGGTTATGCAATCTACAACATGAGGAACAATGTAAGTTGAAATGTCACCATCGTCAAAAGCTCAAAACGAAGACTTTTAGGAATTGATTTTGAGACTTACTGAGCCCTAAGTCTTGAATATGTAATTAAATTCACAATTTAGTAACAATGGTGCGCTGATGATTACTGTGTTTGGTCTCATTAGAATCGTCTATCTGTGTGTCTGCATATATGCACTCTAGTCAACTGATATGAATTAATCGTTTGTAATTATACGCTTTAGTTATGTAATTAGGAATTTCAACTCATGGGTAAGGGATTATCACCCCTCCCCTTTTTAATGATGAATGATGTTTTGATAAGAACAATTTTCGATTGAGATATTTCAAACAAAAATGTTTTCTTGTTGTTATTTTAACTGATATACAACCTGAAATGACGTTTTTTGGCCATGTAAACGATATGGATGATCTAATTGATGCTTCAACTGTGTCTGCTAACGTAACTGCTTTAGCTTATACGCATGAGTTTTGAGTAGATTGACTTACGTTACGTAAGATAAATAATGGAATACCAAGATGGACAGTGTAGTAAATGAAACTTAGCAAGCAGAGAGAAAGCTAGCAATAATTGTTTATTTTTAAATGATACTCGTAAGACAGCAAGAGAAAGTAATCTTAGTAGGTTGCAGATTACCGCGGATTGTAAAAAGTGAAGCAACACGTCTTGTACATAACCGACGAGTGTACGAATGACACACTGAAAAATGTCCTATATTCACACTACCAACGATTTGCTACGTTTCGTCTGAAAGCAGTGATGGTAAGGCATACAATCTGCATCCAATCATATCTCAGATGTACTATATTGGTGATTGATCAGGAGAGAATGGTCGTCAGAAAACTTTCCATAAATCTGGTAGAGCACTTTAGGTGTTGCGTACAGTGTACGATTGAGAGTTAACCTGCAGATAAAAAAACTATTGGGCAGTGGCAAAACTAAGTGTCATCAGCCTCAGCTCAACATGCCTGTATCGTTGGGGGAACATCATATCCTGAAGACGGACTACAAATTATCTGCTATAGTATTAGTTGGAGCTCCAGATTATGAAGCTACACTGCCACACACTAAAACATTCCACTTAGGTGAGCAGATTTAATTTTTTACCTGTAGGAACCATATTAATATGCAGAGACTTCCCATATACAAACAAAATTTAATATTCGATCACGACCTGATGTCATTACGTCAGCAATATGGATCATATCATATCGAGTTTGTATTGGGGGTGTCAACGAACACTGTAAGGGCAAGGTGCTAGAACCGATGCACATGTAATGGTTCTGATTGATGAGAAGGAAAAAAAGTGCACCATGCTGTTGTTGCTAGTTTTCTACAGAAGTAGTCAGGCGTTACCTTAAACACTTGTTGATGCATGCTTCGATCAGTGTCACCGAAGCCACAATGTCCCTTGCCACAACATTTTGTTTCAATTACCTGCGCCACAGACGGTGTCCCGTGGTTGCATTTACGAAGATACCCAATGATATCTGAAATATGTGCTGTTCTGAGCTCAATAGCTATTTCCTAAAAATCCCAAATGTTTCCATTGGTGGAAAAGTGGCATTCTCAGATATTATACATTTCATCTCTTTTTGCCCAACGATTTTTCTGGCAAAAATAATGCTACGGATATAGCCCAATCTGCAGTTTTCTTATTTCATATTATGTTACATGCATACTGGACAATAGTGTTTTTCATATTATTTACATTACTCAGTGAAGAGTGCCTCACCTGAAATTTACATGTTTGGCCAGTCCTTCTGGTTGTTTCATTTTCTTTGTTGCGTAGTATAATTTTGATAATGGTGCTAATTTACAACGGAATATACTCAAATAAAATATACAGAAAATATGTGGTATCCGTCTAGTATTAATTACTATCTTTAACCACTTTATAGTATGTTTGAGCAGATTAAAATTTTATTTGTAAATATAAAGTAAAAAAAAAAGAAGCATCAATTATTCTTTCAACTAGTTCACCATATTCTCGACAACAAGGTTAACGTAGCTTATTTTAAAACGTATTGAGTGATGTCTAACAATGTTCATTACAATACAGGAGGAAATAGTTTTTAATTTTTAATTTAGTGAGTTTTACTCAGCTAAATATATTTTGAATTCTTATTATTACATATTTTGAAAAAAAAATGTTTTGAAAATTTCTACTAAGAGTAACATGATAAAATAAGAAAGTTATTTTTCAAGACTAACAATATCTTTAATTGAAGGCTTACGAGAATTAAGTAATGATTAAACCTTAAAATTTAAACTGCTCTTTCGAAATATATATTATTCAAAATTTGAGAAGTAGTTCTAATATTTAAAGTTTAGTTATAAACTTCATTATGACAACACTTTAAATTTATGTATAAATGGAATATAAGTTTCATTTAAATCTAAAAGGAATTTTACTATGCTAAATTTAATAAAATTCTTGATTAAAAATTGCGACATAAAACTGCATAATTATTGGATAAGGTG
The DNA here is from genome assembly GCA_019973935.1 of Trichonephila clavipes. Lineage (NCBI taxonomy): Eukaryota > Metazoa > Arthropoda > Arachnida > Araneae > Nephilidae > Trichonephila > Trichonephila clavipes. The sequence goes on along the minus strand of BMAU01019645.1, from coordinate 798,210 downwards.
TGGTATTATTGCACAAATATGTTTTAAAAATAATTTAAGTGGTAAAAAAATCGGTATCATTTGAAATCATTTAAAATCTTTTAATAGTTAACAATTGAATATGAATCACAATATACGTGTATTAGTTTTCTTAAGTTGGAGTTGAGCAACTACAATTATATTTTAAGGCGAGACACATTGTACCATCTTAACATTTATTTTTATTTTTATTATTTAGAATTAAGTTTCAATTGTCCATTTTATAAAGGTTAATAATATGTAAAAGTTCTACATAATAAACTTCAAATTTATTAAAATGTATTTGCAAAATTTAAATTTTGAATTTTTAAAAAAATTTGTTTAGCATGTTTTAAGTTCTTAAAGCTTTTTTCCAGGTATATTATAATATACTTTATAAATTGTTTATGGGTTTTTCTGCTCATATTCTTTAATTTTATATTATTTTTTTCATTGTTAAACATTTAAAAAATTCTCAAAAAAGGATTAATTTTGATTTTGATTTTTTTAAAAAAAAGTAGTACTTTTCTTTGAGTTAATTCCATACACAGTTTTACAAATTTTCATATTTTGCATTAAGAAATATTTTAATTAATATCCATGAGATCATTTCAATACATTATTCTTAACAGAGTGATGATTTATTTTTTTTCTGATAAAACTCGAAATATATTATTTAAGTAAGTGTCACCTATTTATAACAAATTCAATTTTTATTAAAAAGGATTTTTAACAAAATTTAATAACCTTTTGCAAATATTTAAGAAAAAGATGAAATAGATGCAGTTTTAGTAGAATTAAATTAAATCATAGACATAAATGAAAGAACACTATATGATAGAATTTTATTGTTGTGTGCTTTCGTAGCTCTTCAAATTTATTTATCCATGCATGCATGCATACACATTAATAAACAGTGAAAAATTAAAGTAAAAAGAATAATTAAATAATTAAATATCATTGTATTTTTTTAAACATCGTTTAAAAATTATTGTAAATAAAAATATCAGTAATTCTATTACACACAATTTTTTTTATCACAATTTACAACAATAACAATGAATTAGCAAATTAAAACATTATTTGCTAAGAAACACATTGAAATTTTAACTTTTAAATAGTGAATAAAAACTCTGATACAAAAACATTTACGAAAAAGAATTTTCCTTTTTGACGTATAATTTTCATATTAAATTAACTTGATTATAAGAGTAGTTAATTATAAGAATAGTTTAAATTATTTTGTTTCTAATAGCTCACTTACCCAAACTTTTCTACTTCTTTAACCCGTTCTGTTCAAAAGCATGCAAATATGTTTGTCACAGAAATCTTGCAATGACGAGTACTAGCCCAGCATTTTATTACTAATAACAGTTTTATTACTGATACTTATTTACATGGTTATCATAAATATACAAGTTAGGATTCAAAAGTTACTGGGGTGACTCTATAACTGGAAAAATATTACCGATTAAATTGCATAAGTATATCCTCCTTCAAAATAAGGCCCTTGGGCAGCAATATACTTTTGACGTCGCTTGCAAGGTTCATTTCTGGATCGAATTATTTCTGGAATCGATTTTCAGCCATGTGCTTTAATTCAGCATGCGATGCATTTTTAATTTCCTCAGCATATTGGAATCGATGACTCTGAGAGCAACGTGCAGTTTCAGGAAATAATCTGATGTCACAGGGGGTGAGATCAGGGGAGTAAGTAAGACGTGGCAAAACAGTCTTTTGCGTTTTCACACCGTCGTGTCTTGAAACATGTTATCACGCACCACCGCAGAAACTTTTTTCAATATTTTCAGCAGTGCGAGTAGTTTAAAAACGTCCAGAGAGTTCGACACTTTTCCTGCCTTTCTCGAAACGTCGATGCCCCCCAAAGCTTGCGTTCGAGATAATGTATCACTGCTGTACATATGCTTCAACATTTCGTAAGTATCCGTAGCACTCTTCTCCTAGCGAACACAAAATTTGTTACTTATTCCCTGCTATACAAACGTCATTTCTCTCAATCGCCAGTTGCTAAATGCTTGTCAGACGTTGTATGTTGCCTGCAACATACAACGTCATGATGAGCCACGAAAACCTAATTCAGCACAAATCACTTTTAGAAAAGGGTGAGAACACAGTAACGCAGAAAGGTTATCGTAGTCACTCGACTGTAAAAATTTTACGCGTCATAGGTCAGGCATGGTGAGCCAGTGGCACGAGCGTCATTGATGGTATGCGACACAATATTTTAGGCACGTCAGGGATCAAAATTGCTTGCATTTTATTTTTCAGAATTTCAAAGTTCACTATAAAGTATAACGAACAAAGGCGAGTGATCGGGGAGAGCACTCGTGTGTTATGGTCTTGCCTTAGTTAAGTTGTGGAGTACAATTGCTTATGATGTAAAGTTTGTCTACGCATAGCACAATCAATTTAATTGACACAACTATATTTTAAAACTTACCTGTATTATATTTACGATTTTTAACTGTTGTTTAACATGGCTAGTTCATCCAAAGAACAAAAAGTGTAAGTTAGTCAGTGTAACAGAGAATTTCAAATTTGGTGGACCGAGAAACATGACATTAGAAAAGGCGACAAAGAGGTGTGTGTTTTTTGTGTTCTGGAATAGTGGTATGCAGAACATATATCGTCTGTAAAACGGTATTTTGAACACAAATCTCAAGCCCTCTTGTCAAAAAAGTGAACCACAAAAAATAAATAATGAATTGCTAAGAAGCCTTTTGGCAGATTACTCAAATTCAGCATGCATTCTACAGAAAGTAACGTCTTACAATTCTAATATAAGTTATTTGTCATCCTATCTGCAACAACAGGAGTCTCACTGTTACTTTAATTTGAATCACACGAATAACTAAAACATTTGTAACTATACAGTACAAAAAGTATTTTTTCGTAGTAAATAGTGTTTTGTGTTAATCGAATTTAGTTTTATTATTTTCCCAATAATCACAAGTCAAAAATATTTGACGGCACGTCTATACGTCATTAGACACTTCTTTGGATAAAATTGCACGTTAATCCAATAAGGTTCGCCATTCCTGCCATAGGCTCAGTGTGGGAACTTTTGAATCCTGCCTCGTATAATACATAAATGTTACAAGAAAAACTCAAGAAAATGTTTACATATAAAGGTAAGAATGCAAATTTCCTCCTGTGGATCTGTATTCTCCCCAACAGGGTATACACAATAAGACTTTGAAAATGTCAGCACATGGTTGGTTCTAACTACAAAATATTAGCAATTACACAATTTTATAGCTAGGTAACTCCGGGCCAGCAGCTTTATATAAGCTTAGCGCTTGGCCGGCGTCACGCATTTGTCCCATGGCTGACCATACCTGAAGGAATCTATTATAAATCAACTTTTCGACTTTTTCCTTTCCCCGTTTTAGGTTAACATCTTAAAAACATTATCATGGCATATAAATATTTTTCGTTATACGAACTTACACGCTGTTTCAACCCTTTGCATACGGTGACGCATGAGTTCATCTTAAACTTTTCACATTTTTTTATCTAAATGTTTTGTTATATTTTCTTCCTAAAATATTCTAAACATCTTTAAATTTGGTAATATGTATTGTTTTTTCTCAAACATTACTATTGAAATAGCCAATGATCACTATTTGTTACACATGATGTGTGTACTTGTCAATTACAGTTAACTGGTTATATTAATTTTATTATAAGTATAGTTTAAATTAATTTCATTATAAGAATAATTTAAATTTATTTCATTATAAGAATAGTTTAAATTAATTTGATTGTAAGAATAGTTTAAAATAATTTGATTATAAGAATAGTTTAAATAAGTTCGATTATAAGAATAGTTTAAATTATTTTGTTTTCTAACAACTCATTAATGTTATTTATTATTATTACTTACCCAAACGTGTTTTTTCCTTTAATACTCAACAGAAATTCTTACATAAATTCAATACTTAGCATTGGAAAATAGATATTTGCAGATGAAGTTCCTTTCCAACTTTTATAAAGAAATTCTTTAGAACACCAACATAAGGCAAAAGGGTTTTCAGAATAGAACTGATAAAGGTGAAACATATGATTTCTCTCACAAAAGCGTGGAGCATCAATGAAAATTACTGGGTACGGTTCAGATATGGAACTACTCTATGTATCAGCTGTCGTTACTTTTCAAAAAATACATTCGAAGCGGTAAATTTAGTTCTCCTTTGGAAGTTTTGTAAGAGAAAACTCACAAAGGAAAGCTTCGAAATTTTTGATACAGTTGTTGCAGAAGCTTACATTTTCTGCTTAAGATTTCGTTGTTAAAAATCCATCCATTCCAATACATTTGTGGAAAGTATATAATTATTGCTTGCGTAATGTTCTATGAAGTCATTAGTATCTTGTTCTTAATAATATATGAAAAAATTGTGTGAGTAAATATTCTTTCATTTTCTCTCTTATTCTACATTTTCAAAACGATTCATTTACATTTTCAGTATTTGATGTTCAAAAGTTATTCATCATTCTGATTTAGTTTTCGGGTGTGTACAGGAAGTTTGTTTCTGACATCATGTTATCTGTGTGGCTCTCAATGTCTTTGAATTTATTTGAAGCTTAAGGTATCTGACTACTTGCGGCAGCTTTCTTTTTTAATAAATTGAAGTACGGAGATTTGTTTGTGGTTTTTAGATTTATTTAGCACATCTTAAAAAAATATGCTAAAATTCAGAAGAGAAAAATAAATTATTATTACTAAAATGGGAAAGAAATAGTAAAAATTACAAAAAAATTACATAAATGGGGCTTATTCTGTGCAAAAAGTTTATAAACAAATTTTCAATTTTTCAATTTTAATGTGTTTCTTTGCTCTACATTTTTGAAATGACCTTCAGGATAAGAGATAATTCAATTTTTACAAAGACTACAGCACTTTAATTATTTGAAATTGCTTAAGAAAACAGTAATTATATTCACATAAGGGACTGTAAATTTTGAAATAAAACAGTGATTAATAAATCTGAAGATTAAAACACTTTTACAATTATAAAAAACATACACAAAAAATTTCATTTTATTATTTTCAAAACTTTTTGAGCAATCGCTGTCCCCGTTGGAGAATAAAAAAAAACACACATTTCGAGTAAAACGCATTTTAAAGTGGAACATTTTGCTTAAAGTAATGGCATCTGCTTTTACTAAAACGAATATAGTTTTTGTTCCAGTGAATGGAAAATAATAAACTTGATATTTTTATAAAGCTAATAAAGTGACTTATAAAATAAAAATATAAACAATAACTGTCAACTTTTGGTAAAATTCACAATTTTAGTGTAATCGGATACCTTAAATAAAAATAAATAAAATAATAAATTTTATTTTTGTTATTTATTAGGTTTTTAAAATGTTTTTCTTTTTATTTTATTTTTGGAATGTATGAGATTCTTATAAGTTTTCTATTTTTTTTTCAAAATATGTTATTCAAAAGGAAATATCCCTATTTAAAAATATTTTTTTATAAATACCATTGTATAAGTATTACGTTTCCGAATTATTTAAGCCATTTTATGAGAAATCAAAAGACAAACGGTACATTTCATGACTACTTCCTTACTTCTAAGACTAATAACAGGTTTTTGGAATTTCTGAAACTATTACAAAAAATATATAACTAATTGATTTCAAAAATTATAATAATCTGTAAAAAATATTTCAAGCAGTTCTTATACACAGAATTTTACAGTATGAATTTCAAAACAGAAATTTTTTTTGAGTAAACTTTATATATTGCTACAAATGCAAATTTCGTTTTCTAAATTTTCTTATTCAGGTTATTTGAATCTTTTTTCATATGAAAGTAACACGCTTCTTAATTTACATTTTTGGCTTTATTTTAGTAAAATTAAGTACTAAAATCATTGGACACAAATATGCAGAATTCTGTTAGGAAGTGTTAGGAAATAATCTTAAATTATATATGGAATTACAAACAATTTTCCTTACATTTTCCACAATGCATATTAATACTTATGGTTAGCAATGTTATTAATACTACTCTTCGATATACTTTTAGGTTTTAATTATACTTAACCACAACATTCGCCATTTAAAAATATTTCTGGAATATCACCAAACAACTTACGAGAAAAGAACATTGATTAAAACTGTGAAAATCATAAATTATATAACGTTATAAATTTAGAAAATAAAGTTTATGAATAAAATATAAAAGCTAGTTTTTATACTCCTTCCATTTTTTTCTTAGAAGATCGTTAAAAGGTGGTGTTTATAACATAAATAACGAAAAAAAATTTTTGAATAGACACTTATCAAAATTTATAGAAAACCCTGGGAGACAAAAGTTAATTTAATAAGTAAATATAAAATATAATCGATGAAGGCATATTATAAATGCTTGTAATCTCTTCATAAAAATTCTATTAGTGACTTATATTTTTTTCAAACTTTTAAATTTTAAATGTTTTGTGATATTCTTTGTTTTATATCCATGTTGTGTTGTAAATTAATGAAGATTTACAAGGTACGAAAAAATTGTTAGTGTTAGTAATTTTTTGTTTAATATGTCGATGTAGAGATTTTTTTTAACTTGGAAGTATAATATGACTGTTTTGTATAATACGATTTTTTTCTCTGGAAAATAATTGATTCGTTGAAAAATTCATTTAACATCTATTGTCTCCCTCAATTTTTTTTAAGCCTCTAGAAATCATTTATCGTACGGATAGATACTATATTAGCAATTTGGTTCAGCTACTGGCATAAGTATTAAATATCTTTAAATGGCCTTGATTCATGCTTCTCAAACTATCAATGTTTGCGACACAATTTTCAATCATAATTTTCATCGTGCCCTTCTTCAATAGCAATGTATTGAATGCAATGAAAATGTATTTCGGCGCTATAGCTACAATATAAATTTATTTATAAACCATAAAAACTATGAAAATGAGTATTAATTGTTGTATACGACAAGCTAATGGAAGGCACTACCAATTATTAAGTATGTTTTTATAATGTATTGATAAATTAATTATCAAAAACATTTTGCGCAGCACCGATACATTTAAAAGTGTATCTAATCAACGCAAATATGTTCTTATTTTTTTATGTTAGAATGTATTTTAATTTACTTCCTTTTAGTGTAATTTAACACTTATTTTATTTCTTTTGTTTTCTACTTTCCAATATGCTTGCGCCCCCACAAAGGGATATCACGCCCCCTATGAGAACGCGCCTCACAGTTTGAGATACTCTACATTAATTGCACAGAAGGAAAGTTGGTTTACATTTTGTGCATTGTAATCTATTTATTAATTTTAAAACAATCTTAAGAATCCTATAAATTATCATTAAACAAAATTTTAAACATTTTGCAAAAAGCTATTTCACTGGATTATTTATAAAATCAACAGTAATGCATTTTATTATATTCAATACTGAGAATTAACAGGTACTTTCTAATTAATTTGAGAAATTTAAGCCACTTATATTAAAGAATACTGAAATTTTAAAATTTGTTTTTCTCAAATAAAAAATTAAATAAGATAAATGCTTTTATATCCATTAAATGATTTTAAAAAACCCAATATTTATATACGAGGGCCATTTTTTAAGTAAGGTCCGTTGGCGCGTTCCCTAATTTGCGCGTACACCGCAACGAGTCTTTGCGTCAATAACCAGCGAACATACTTGCGCCATTTCCAGCTCTGTAGCAGTCATGTAAGCTTAACTGTGCGTCTTTAAAATGTTTAAGGTGATTGAATCACCCGACAAGTGTGAGATACGGTGTGTTATTCGCTTTTTGACAGCGAGAAATATGATGGCTGCAGATATTCAACACCAGATAACAGAAGTTTAAAGCACAGAAGCAATGAGTGACAGCAAAGTTCGAAAATGGGCGAGGAAGTTTAAAGATGGGCGGAAAAAAGTCCATGACGAAAAACACTCATGCCAGCCCTCTGTATTCTCTGATGATTTGATGCAAGCAGTTGAAACAAAAATTCGAGAGAACAGGAGATTCACGATAACCGTTCTATCATTGAAATTTACCGAAGTTTCTCGGTCGGTGGTGTACGAAATTGTGACTGACGACCTCAACTTTCAGAAATTGTGTTTTCGGTGGGTCTACTCAAAGCAGAACACAAATAGAAGAGGTTTACCATTTTCATTGGACTTTTTGATTCCTGACGCGGAAATAGGAGATTACATGTTGAGTGGAATGGATACTGGAGATTAAACATGGGTATATGGACCCCGGAATCAAAGCAACGATCGATGGAATGATAACACACATCATTTTCCGTCAAGGTCAAGACCAAACAAACGCTGCCAAAGTGCAAGATTATGGCAACAGTGGAAAGGCGTGGTGTTTTTTTGGTGGACTTTATGCCACAAGAAACAACGATCAACTCAGGTGCCTACTGTACAACTCTACGGAAGCTCCGAAGAGCATTGTAAAACAATTAGTGCGGCCTTCTGTCAAAAGATGTTTTGATCCTCCACGATAACGCAAGGTCTCACACTAGGAAATTAATCAAATCTTTTGACTCGGAGGTCTTAGACCGTGCACCATAAGGCCCCGACCTTGCTCCGAGTGATTTACACTTTTTCCGGTACCTAAAACACAATCTTGGCGGGAAACGCTTCAGTGACAACGAAGAAGTGAAAGCGGCCGTAAACTCTTGGCATTCCAACCAGACTTCTTTGAAGAGGGTTTTCAAAACTTAGCTCTTATTGCATTAATAAATTTGGCAAATATGTAGAAAAATAGGCAAAAGTATGTACATTTTTAAAATAAAGGTTTTTTTAAACAAAATATTGTCTTTTTTTTAACTAAGTGCACCTCACTTAAAAAACAGCCCTCTTATATATATATATATAAATACACACCCACACACACATATTATTCCGATATATATATATATATATATATATATATATATATATGTATATATCGGAATAAATCATAAGATAATATTAATTTTTCTGGTATTTTTTAAAAACACATGTCATCTTTCCCAATACAAAATATTAATATTAAAAAAGCTTTTAAATAAAATAAAAAATAGGTAGATCAATTTTTAACTACAATGTGCCTATAAAGCAAGAAAACATAATATGTAAAGACTTCGAAGAATTCATAGATAAACATCACAAGCATGTTCTTACTTGTGACCTCAATATTGTTAAAGACAATAATCTTAGAAACATAATGAATAAAGATACTGGTTTTTATGTTAATAATTTCGAATAATAATAAAATTATGAAAAATCAGCTATGTAATGATATTGAGCAATTTATATACAAAATAGCTATTAAGTATAATATGCCTATAGAGGCATTTACAGAATTCAAAGGTAATATTACACAGCAGCTTAATAAATATAACTTTGGTACAGATAATAAAATCTTTTTTAATGATATTAAAAATCAGATTGAAAAAATTACAAAATAATTTCATTATAGTTTATGTTAATAAAGTGTCACTAAATTTTGCCTTTATATGTAAATACTATTATAATTTAATGATCAACAGTTATTTTGATAATAATAGAGTTTTTATTAAGTCATCATTTTCTGATAGAGAAATAAATAATCGAATTTTGGCTTTTCATAAACAATTAAGAAATCAAATTAATAATAGTTTTAAATTTCCACATATATTTCTTACTCCCAAATTGCATAAAGACCCTGTCAAATTTAGGACAGTTACAAATGGACTTAATACATATATCAGCAAAACAGGAAAAATTCTCCATGAGAGAGAGAGAGAGAGAGAAATATTACATGATACAATAAATAATCTTAAATCCACAGCCATACTTAAAAATTGTAAATCTCTTATTGAACAAATGAAAGATAAAAAGATTTATTCAGTCTATAGTTACGATTTTGAAAATCTTTTAACTCTGTTAATATTGATGATATGATTAATATACTTGTAAATTTGCATAAAGATAATTTATTTAATAATGTTAATTATGATAGATTTAGTTCACTGCTTAGGTTTGTACTTAAAGAGAACTATATATTTCATAAGGGTAACTATTATCTGCAGATTAAATGTTTGCCACAAGATGGTCCTGCGAGCAACTGTCTTGCCAATTTATACTTACATTATTTTGAAAGTAGTTACATTAATAATTCTAAATATTATATTTATCGTTATATAGATGACATAATCATTTTTGGCAAGCAAGTCAATTTTATACCTAATACTAATTTTCATCCACAATATCTTAATTTAATACAGACAAACAGTAATAAAAATGAAACAAATTTTCTTGACATACATATCAATTTAATAGATAATATAATAGTTTCTAATATTTATGATAAAAGAGAAGATCTTAATTTCAATATAATAAAAGTTCAGCATTGGGAGAGTAATGTACATATTTCTATATTCAGAAATATTGTTATTAATTATATACAACGCAATAAATTTCTGGAGTCAAAAAATCAGAAATAATAAATAACTTTAAACATTTTACTAAATATTGCTTAAATCAGAAATACCCAATTAATTTTATTAATAATTATATGAATAAAGCTATTCAAAATTGTAAGGATTAAAAATTATTAGATTAATAATAGTTTAATACTATAAATTTATAGATTTCATAGTTATAGTTACCTCCATATTCTATTATTAGTTAAAATTACTTATTATTATTTAGTTCATATATACTCTAGTGTCACTGAAGTTATGGTATTTTGTAACTCTTTTATTAATTTTTGTTTCTATTATTTTTATACTTTTGTGTAGTGCTCAATTTCAGCCATTCATATGCTTTGAATCTGCATTAGGGTCCAGAATCTGGCAATAACTTATTTGTTGCACTCAGATTTAGCGCGGGCTCTGCAATTTCAAGTGCAATTTTTAGGTAAGTTACCTCTATTTTGTAATGGATTTAGATATTCCTATCCATTACTTTCAATAGGTTTTTGCTCAGTATTATTTACATAAAGGGGGAAAGTTGGCTGGCCAAAAAGCATGTTCAACCCCACTTTTATATAAATTATTTCATTTATTAGCTGTCCTAAGTCAGCAATAATTGTAATATTTCAGCATCCATTTTATAATTTTTAATCTAGTGTTCTTCATTGTATGATCTCTTTGCTGTCTCTGTGTTTTTTTCGAATGTGATTGATGAATGTTTATCTCTTGTTTGTATGGAATTAGACTATATATATATATATATATTTTCCACACACATCTTGAACATCTTACACATTGTTGACATTGACAACCAACCAAATTAGAGCCTAGCAAATTTACATTTTTGACAATCAACCAATTCAAATTCTACCATATTGGATTGTCGTCCTTTTTTATATCTGTCTTTGCTGGCTGGTTTAAAAGTTAGCTCAAAAGATGTGTTTATGTATATTCGAATTTTTTAACTTGGTGAATAATTGATTTTCATTGATGTCAAGACGCTTGATTTTCTTCGTAAAAGCTCTGTGAGTAAAGAAATTTTGTTAAATTATTTTTTGAAAAATATTTTTCTTATGTAATTGTTTTAGGATTTTTCTACTTTTCTTACGTAATTATTTTACGATTTTTCTGCATTAAGAGTTTGGGAGAGTTTCTTACATAACAGTAGTAAGTGGTTTTATCATACTCTCTGAGTTTTCCATACTCTGAATTTTTGTTTATTTTATTTTATTTGGTTTTTCCTACCGAGTTGCAAAGGGGGAAGGTTGGCGCCTTCAAACTAGTTTAACCCTACTTATTCGGTCCTAAGTCCGAAAATGCTTTCTGACTCACCAGGTTCTACTTTTTTGTAGTTTCTTTTTTTATTTCTCTATAATTTTGTTCTTCATGTTCAGCTTTTACATTTTTATTACGCTCTATCTTGTTATGTTCATTATCTATTATTTCTTGTTTTTGATATATAATACATATTTCTTTCATATATATATACATATATATATTACGAGTTTTGTGTAAATATGGTAAATAATTTGTATTTGTGTGTTTAATGCATTTATATTACACTGTGTTATATTTATTTCATGTTAAAATTGTACTATTCACAAGCAATACCGCCCTTAAGGTTATAATTGCGATTTAATGAGAACATGGTGAAATCCTGGTGGTAGAGCCAAGTTGGTATCATTTTTGGCGGCCAATTTGGCGACCATTTAGGCGTCATTGGCGACCATGTTGTCGAGTTCGGAACTCTCTGGATTCTTATAGAAAGTAGTGGATCTCTCCATTAACGTCACGCTCGATGACACGAGCGGTTATATTTTTGGAAGTTTCTTCCACGCCTATAAATAGGAGGGCCTGCCGCAACCAGTCAGTCTGATTTTATCCGGCGAAGGATTGTTTTCACTAGCGATTAGCTCGGCTGTGTTTGTGAATAATTTTTTACTTATGTGTATTTTTAAACACTGATAATTGTGTTTGATTACTGTTGAAGGTGTGAAGACCTTCAGGGGTTTACTCTGTGAATATTGCTGCTGAATCCTGTATTTAAAGGATTGGATTTCTGATAACAAATTCGTATTGCTCTTAAAGAACTGTTTATATTATTTGTGATTGTTTTGCATAAAATTCTCGACCCGGATCTACGTAACAATATATATAAAAGTGTAAATTCTCTACTAATGAGAGATGAACATTAATAAAAGAAAACCGAAAAAAATTGAGATTGCAAGAAATCAGACACTGAAGGATACATGAGAAATTAAAATTATAATAGGGTTAAGAATATATATATATATATATATATATATATATATATATATATATATATATATATATATATATATATATAATTAATATATATATATGGAATGTTTTGAATATAAATATTATTGTACTCAATACAAGTATTTCGCAAAAAATACATTGACTAACAATGTGCTGTCTCAGTACTAGTTGCTCTGAAGTTTCTTTTAATATCCGAACACTAAAACACCCCCAAAAAATTTAATGCTCCTAATTCTGAAAATTTAGTATTACTTAAACAATTAAGGGATAAAAAGAAAAGTATGGTCCCTCTTTATCTAAAAAAATTTCAATCTTTCGCAATTATTTAATCAGGTGATCTGTTTGTTTTACACTGGTTAAACAATGTCACTGTTTTTTTTTAGTTTTGTTCACAATATCGAATTATGTTTTGCATATATTTATTACAAGAAGCGTATATTTGAAATATTTTATTGTACGTCTGAACTATCCTTCACCTCTTAATTTTTAATAATATTATATTAATTAAGAACATAGAACCACCCTTAAGTATATAAATGTGAATAAAAATTCTAATTAATCTTAAATATTTTATGAATATTTGAATTGATAAATTATTCCTTCAATTATACCTTCATAACTTTCTATTTCTTCTTGAATGTAAACAAATTTTGCTTCCTTTTCTCGGAAACATTTGTCAAAGTACATACAATGTATGAATAGCACTTAAACATTTAATAGATTCTAAAATTAACACTGAACTATACGCGATTTTAATGTTATCTACAATCAGATTCAGAATTCTAGATATTTAGTATATCCGCTTATTGAAAATCTGGAGGAATATTTACTATCACTTGAAGCAAATGTATCATTTTTTCTATTTGCACATAGAAATATTAACTAGTCCAATTTTACTTCATGAAATTGACCATTTAATACCACCACTTATATTGATCGTTTCATGAATTGCTGAGATAAATTACAGCTCATGCTGTAGAATTTTAAATTAGTAATATTAAAATATTTTCGAATATAATAAATTGTATAGGATGATTCAAGTTAAAATGCCTGACGTAATATTACAACTTTTATTCAGATGTTGATTCCCTATATTTTGATTGTGCTTATAAGGTATTCTCGGTTTTGCACATGTTACATAAATACAAGACTTAAGACTTGCAATTAATACTGTTAAGTTATTACACAATGCGGGGAATTGTGGTTATATATATATATAAATGGGGAAACATATTTCTAATATATTTTTATTGGAATTCGCATTGACTTGTTCAAATTCGTTCCACATTCCATTTGGATTAGAATCGTTTTAGAAAGTGCCGTTTTTTATACATATCTTCATCAAAAAGACATTTTCCAACTAATTTTTTTTAAAATTTCTTGAGCGCATCATGAGTACAGTTCCTATACCAAGCTTGGTGGCCATTTGCTCACCATTTTTAACTACACAATGCTGCTTACTGGTAAAGTTTAATTATGATCCCTTTCTAAAAATCAGAGTTGAAAAATAAGTTCATCAGAATATTTGGCTAGATTTGAATCATAAAATATAGGCTTAAATGAACTTAATAATAGCTTTAGATCTGTATATTTTCTTCAACATAACTAACAGTAAGTATTAAAAATGCTTAAGTAATTTATTCATCAGAAAAATAATGCATTAAAAATTGTTTAACACGAAGTTGAAATATTTTTTCGTATTAAAGGATATTGCAAACAGTAAATATTAAAAATTCTTAAGTAATTTGTTCATCAAAAAATTAATACAATAAAAATTGTTTAACTTGAAAAGTTGAAATATTTTTTCGTATTAGAGGATATTGCAAACTGGAAAACAAACATATATTCAAATAAACTAATTTTATTAGGATTCATTTTCTTTCATAAATATATATGCATATATGCACATATATATATATGTATATATATATATATATATATATATATATATATATATATATATATATATATATTTTATATATATATATATATACTTTCAAGTATTTAATAAAAATCAATGAAACAAAAAAAATTCACAAGAATATAATGGAATTCGATATAATATTGTCAAGTTTTTTGAAAAACAAAACATTTATAGTGTTTTGGAAAATAACTTGATATTTTTCTTTGCACTGTCTTTAACATCAAATTGTTTGATGACGTGTATTTTTCTTCATTTCACCATTGGAATGTGAGACTAAATAACTGTGCATACTTTTGATGATCTTCCTCATTTCGGATGTCGTTCAAATAGGAGCTGCACTAGTCATTTCATTTTCGTCTCAAAATCTGCACCAATGAAATTTTTGAGCTTTGAACAAACTTATAAATGTCTTTGTCTGTCATAATTGGGCTGTATATACATTATCATTATCTATTGCAACGATACTATAAGACAGTCCAATAAAGCGCAAACTTTCTCAAAAACTTTATTAACAGTCCAGTGTTTTCCGTATTTTGTTCATTACCAGAAGGGAAATATTTTCGTGTTAAACGATGCTTGTTTCCTGTTGAGAAAAAAATGAAGGGAAATAAATAGTATTTCGCTGGAACCATTGTAATGCTTCGTGTTAAAAGATATTTCGTTTTAAGCATTTTCGCATTAAAAATATTTCACTGTATAATGAATAATTCTAAAATCTTAAATTCTGAGTAACTATAAATACGTGTTGTAGTTGGAGATTGAAATTATATCAATATGTTTAAATATAACAATAAAAAACTTGTTCCATTTGAGTTTTTAGAAACAGAAGCATTTTTCATATGAAATTTGTAAGCTATAACATCTAGTTTTAGCGGAAAAATTATTCTACTCTTTTATTATCGTTAACCTACTTCCTTTCCAACTGCGTTGCACAGAATTCGAAATCGTCATTAGCTAGTAAGCGAAGAAAGTGTTTTCCTCGGATGTTAGAACAATCCACTCGTTTAAACGTAGCCGGAAACGTTTCAACTACCGCAACACATGAGAATGATCATTAGGAAAAGTTTTGTTCCTTGAAATTGCTGGGGTAATGATTCCCAATAATGTGAAAATAATAATAAAAGCATGTTCTGTCTCTTCAAAATACCCTCCTATTTATTTTAAAAACATTATAACATTCATGTAACAAATTTTGATATACATATTACATATTTGTTTTTTAAATACTTTGCTTTTTAACTTGATTAAAGCAGATATTTTCCTGAAAGGCATTAATCGCAAAAATGTATCATAGTATAACGATGCTAAATGATTCTGAATGGTATATAGATTCCTGACTTTTCTTTTTATCAAAGTTGGACATTTTTACACACAGTTATTGTTTTATGATAATATAAATCTCTTTACTATGGCTTAGCTTTTTCTTAATACATGTTTTGATATGTATAGTTTTCTTTAAAAAAATCTGTATTGGGTAACAACATAAAATGATATAAATATCAGTGCTGCATTAACTTAGATATTTTACCAATATAATTACACATTGCCACAAATTGAGTTGAAATTAGGTTTAATATTAAATCTAATAATGAAGCAAAAAGATTAATTAAATTACATAAACAGTTTTGAATATATTACTCAGTATAGTATTGTCTAAAAGGCAGTTAAATTCTTATAAGCTGTTTTAAATTTAATCACAGTAAAACCTTTAAAATACAGCACAATATTCAAAGAACGTTTTATCTCTCTATGTAGCAAAAATTCCATACATTATTTTACTTTTTACATACATTTCATGCATTACTTTATAATTTGCATATATTTCATGTGTTATGTACATTTTAAACATTATAAATGAATTATAGTTAACCTCATTTAATCTTTGCTAAATACGAGTACTAAAAAATAGTATCCTAAATCGTGACATTTTCAATAAAAAATGCTACACCTTTTATTTTATGTATATTGTTATTTCACTGTCCTATAAGGATCAACAAATGTAATTTTTTAAATTTACTTTCATTCAACTGATTTACTTTTTCTACTATAAAATGTTTTCTATACTCCGTCGGGTATAATCCTTGCGAATTGCGTGAATAATTTAAACGTTCATTTACTACTTTTTTATACACATTCGAAACACGTTAAACAATGGTTGATAACTTAACAGCAATACTTGTATGCTGAATGAGAATAAGAGTTGATTTACACAAATATATACAAAATGTGGCCAAATATCTCAAATAGAGCCGTTCACACTCAGGACGATATGATGAAAGTTGCTCAAAGTGGCTGTGTGCTGTCATTCATATATAAACTCTGAATTTTCGTCAGCAAATCGTAAGTAGTCTAGTGTGATGTTTCAAACATAAAGCTTTATTAAATTGTTTACAATGATCAACGCCACAACACCTCCACGATAAAACAGATTATGTAACTCTTTGGATTGTAGTGACGCATATATACGTCAGCGAGAAGCTGTGTCTAAGGTATTATAAACGTATTTATACGTTTTGTGTTTTAGCCTCTGGTGGTAAAGCCGTTTACGTACGTTTACATCTAAGGTTTTGCAGGAAGGTAGGGCCATCTATTGGCAGAAAATAATATTAATTTTATACTCCGACTGGGTTCGGAAACAATCTTCCAAAATATAACTTAAACAATCATTTAGTTGTTATTTTTTAATTAATTGTGTTTCAAAACTCTTTTAAAATACAGCAAGAAGAATTTTCTGAAAGCTTATTTTGCAAAATATTGAGAAATTTCTACCAAAATATTACAAAAAATTGCTCTTTTGCACAAACAACTCTAAAAAATATATATCACAAAAATAAATAAAATGTTTGCAGGAATAGAATTCTTTAACGTTTAACTATGATTTATACTAAAGAAGCTCAAATTCTACTATAAAATTATGAAATACAGGTGTTCGAGATGAAAAAACAGAGAATTTTCTTAAAAAACTTTTTTTTATGTAAAATTACATAAAAAATACTTTAACTGGAAAATTACCCTTAGCTTTTAGCAGAAAGCATTTATTATAATATAAAGAACAAACTCAAAAAATTTCATAAGGATATTTCATTTACTTTAAGAAATATCACTCTTACCGTTAACCATTATGTTCAAAAATAACATTCTTCACAAAATGCAAAATAAGGTTTATATTTGCAATAAAACATTTAATGATTTAGGAAGATTTTAAAACTCTCCAGATTTTGTATATTGTGCCTTCCTGAACATCATACTTCAAGCTTTTACAGTTTTGAAGGGCCTTTCTTTTTTTACGAGACAGTTTCTTATCTGGTTTAGAATGCCTCGTAGAATCAACAATTCTCCTTTTGTCGAGGTACCAAAAATGTCCTTTCATTTCAGAACTTAACTTCATTCCTAAATTTTGAAGTAGAGGTAACAGACCAGCAAACCTAGAATTAAAAAGTATTATTGTGATATACTTCCTTAAACGGAGTGTTTGTTGCTCAACAAAGTTGTCTTTAGGGATTATACTCCACACGGCATTGTTAAGACTTTCATTGCAGTTCTGAGCTTTCCGGTGAAAACATTTTCTTAGGAGATTTTGATCGCAAAGTTCCTTATAAGTCTTTTTATTAGAATTAATGACTGAATTTGGAAGATTCATTGATATTTCTATGTACGTTTCACCAACAAATACTGCTCTCTGGAAATTCTTCTTTTTGACCTCATTGATTTGACCTCACAACTTTAATTTAATAGAAAATAACTATAACTCTATATAAAAGTACTAATAAAAAGTTATAAAGATATCTAGTTTTGAACACAAATGATAAAAAGATAGTAACTCGTTTAAATCAAAACCAACATAGCAATCAGTTAACTGTTGCCTATTTTAAAGCAAAATATATCTATTAAAATATTTATAAACTGAAATAAAGTTTACTAAACATAAAAAGCATTCGTTAATGTATTTTAAATGAATAAAAATCTCATTTTGCCGGTGAAAATCAACCTTAAACTCACACTTCCGGTTTCGATTTGGGCTTACTACCTCAAACAAAAACAGCTATAACTGCTTTTATAACTGACTCAGAATTAAAAGTACGATAGTTATAGAAAGCTTATTAAACATGCTAAAAACAGACTACAATATAAATTTCGATTTTTTTTCGATCGACATTCGCTATGTAAGTGTGATCGAAGTAAGTATATTTCAATTGTTTCGTATAGTTTTTTGTATTTCCTTCCTCAATGGCTCGACATTTCACGGTGGGCCTTGGAAGACATCAAGAGGCCTTTAACATTTAAACTTTCTTCTTGCTGCTGTTCTCCAACTTTTAGTTCTCAAAACTAGGAGATCTTTTTCTAGGCCATCAATCCATCTTAGAATTGGCCTGTCATTTCTCCGTGTGCCAAGACTCTCCGTTGAAGACTTTTTTACTGGTGCGGTCTTCGTCCATTCTCACAACGTGACCTGCCCATTTAAATAATTTTATTTTGATGAAGTTAACGATGTCGGATGCTTTATGCGAGTCATGAGCTCAAAATTTGATCTTCTTCGACACGTTACCTTTTCCTGAATTCCTCCAGAGAAATAAATCTTAAAATTTTCCTTTCGTAGATATCTATCATGTTCTCTTCTGTTCGAAACATAGATCAAATTTCACATTTTTAACTTAGTACACATCTTAAGAGACTTTTTTTTTCTTTTGATTGAATTCAATTTTAAATATGTTCCTATTCCTTTAAGCCATATATTAGCCAAATTAATTCTCTTTTGGATTTCTGTAATACAATCGGTTCTATTGTTAATTTCCGAACCTATTTTTGAATTTATTTTTGTTTATTTTTCAACGTGAATATTAGAGACAAGAATCCACAAATACCAGTCTCAGAAAAAAATATCAAATGTCCCGCTAAATGTATTTATAACCTCAACTTGAAAAGAATATCTAAATTAGGCGTATACTTGATGTTAATATAGACCAGCGTTTCCTAAACTGTAGGGTCTCCCCTCTTGGAGGAGCGTGCCAACTCTACGATGGGTTCGCGAGCATATTGAAAATTCGTAAATAAAAGATTATTTAAAAATTATTAATTTACTAAAAGTAAACAAATTAAATACATTCTGGCATAATAAAAAATAAAATACACATTTGCACTGATACATAACACTTATAAGAGTATCAGTGCTACACAATGTATTTTATAATTAATTTGACAGTACTATGTTAAAAACAATTTTAAAATTACCAGTGACCCCATGGTCTTGTCATATATATAATTAAAAGCAAAATTTGAGACCTATCTTGGTAGTTTGTATGGTTTATAATTAATTCCTTAACTGCCGTATAGAAGTTACGCGATTCGCTTCCCAAACCTAACCATTTTCCATGAAGGCGCCCGTATACGATGTATTTGGGGGAGGAATAAAGAAGCAAAATAATCTGAAATAAGTAAATCCTTCGCAAACATTATCAAAGTCCTTTTATAGCAATCCAAAGCCTTCGGAACAATTTTATGTGTAGCAGTGCACATAAAAGATCGTATTTTGGAAAGACGTATATATACGTCCAGGAAAATAAATGTGTTGGTTGAGGGAAACGTTTATCTACGCCGGGGGTGCTTAAGAGTTCATTGTCGTATCGTAGTTTTTGCCCCAAAGTATAGTATTATTGAATTCAATACATTTTTTGTTATTGTATGAGGAAGAGGTGCGACTAAAATTGTGATTGAATATTGGATCGTGATTATTGCAACTTTGAGAAGCACTGATATAAAGCCATTATGCTAATGTAATCTATTTTTATTTAAGAGTCCTCCCCAACTGGCATGACGTTTGTTTTACAAAGGAATTTCCAATACAAAAAAAAAATCAAGTAATAAAGAAAATTAAGTCAATTTCTACTTAGATAAACAAAGATACTTTAATTAAATAGTTTTTTCTATTTAACTTTTCACTTTTTATTAAATAGTTACAATTAATGTAAATATATATATATATATATATATATATATATATATATATATATATATGTCAGAATCGCAATATTAAGTGGTAATTTATTTGTATTAATGATCATTAAAGTATCATATTGTCATCCAAAACAATCGTGTATCTAAAATTTCAGATCAGCTGAATGCTTTAAAACGTGAGGAAAAAAATATTTGTAAGTTTTAATCCAAGTAGATAAAGTGAGACCAACGTGGCTGTATCTGTAATTATTTAAATAATTTGTTTCAGTCAATTAATTTTAATTAATTATAATTAAATTATCGTATTTTTAACCAAAACAATAGTTTATAAAAAAAATTCAGGTCAAATAAGCGCTTTAAAAAGTGAGAAAAAAACTTTAAAAAGTTTGACACACGTCGCCAAAATGGTCCCTAACTCGCTAAAAATGACACCAACGTTGCTGTATTTGTAATTTTTTGAATAATTAGTTTTAATCAACTATTTTTTTATTAATTATAATTAAATTATTGTATTTTGTCATCCAAAATAATCATATGTATAAAATTTCAGCTTAACTGAGAGCTTTAAAATGTATTTTATTAACGATTGAAAATTCCACGAAGATAAATAAATAAATATAGAGAGAGTGTGAGCTAATAGTAGGAATTGAAAACGGTTCATCAGATAACTAAACTGTCAAAAAATGTCTATCAAATCTAGCTGTGTGTTACATTTTAATTCACATCCACAATAATTCATTGAAGCAGAAGTCCTAGAACTATTCACCCGTGACTTTATCAGGTATTTAAGTATTCATAAGCTTCAGTGAAGGCACCTAGTTCTGCTCTGCTTCCCATGAGAATGATTATCTTTCATAACTAATTGACAGATAATCCACGCATAATAATTAAGTCGGAAAAATAAAATTGTGTGCAAGGGAACCCAAGTGTCTACGATAAAAAAAAGATTATTTTCGACCTATAAAATCATTATTTTTTATGGAATATAATTAGTGTTATTGGTATTTCAATCAATAGTTTACAATCAATCACATTTATTTTTGTATGGGTTGGTGTGTGCAGGTAAGATAATTATTATAAATTTTTTGGCATTTCGTAAGTTTTTGAAGTATTTAGCAAGTTTTGTGAATAGTTTTGAAATTCTTATAAAGTTTTACTTGGAGAAAAACGCCATTGTTATGCGTGTATCTAGGGATTACAGTACCGGTATACAGGGAATACCGAATACTGGAGTTTTGAGCCATTTATCCAATTTTGAAATACAGGTATTCACAAGTTGTAATTCCATTTTTTTCGGTATTTGCTAAAGTGTTTTTTAAAATTGTTTCCACTGTATGTTGAGGAATCGCCAACATAGCGAAATAGTATACGTTTTGGTTTTTATGTCTCCCTAACGGGTGAAATTAATTAGACTGTGAATACAACATTGCATCGTACAATCAAGAGAAATGATAAAATATGCCAATTATCCATGGATGCCGGCCAAATCTGTCCTATTACAGCTTCGAGCGATATTGCACACACTCAGTATTCGTAATGCCATATTCGTATCTTTGAAAACAAGATTGAGAAGTTATGGAGAAAAGTGCACAATATTTCGATATTTTTCAAATTGATGAGTTTGTTATTCACATTGTATTCGTATATAATACTAAGTTCAAAATATTTTTCGGATTTATTATGTATATACTCATAAATAATAAACCATAGTAATAAATAAGAATAACTTTAAAGAGCCTAAAAAATCATTTGATAATACTTCAGTTTAGTTTCATTATTTACATGATAAAACCACAGACCACAGACTGAAAAGTGATACTTACACATTTTTTTGTGATTAAAATAAATAAGGTATTCCTTTTCTTTTTTGTGATTCTTTATATACTGCTATAATTTATAGGTTGCACATTATTTTTGTGATATTTACACTTTCTAATAAAACGGGCAAATAAAACTAAGAAACGCTTGTGTTTTCTTTCTTTTTCTAAAATTTCTACTACCGGTATTAAAACCGGTATCCCGGTAATGAGATCTAAAAAATACCGAATACTGGTTTTAAACTTTTTGTCCGACATTGCAATTACTGCGTGTATTGTTCGTGACCTTAACATAGCTAATTTTTCTTAATATTATAATAAAAACTTTTATTAGTATCCTGTTGATCATTGAGTCGACATGAAGACTATTATTAGAAAGCAAAGGAATGTAAATCTGCAACTAAACCAGTAATGAGATATATATACCTTCAGTGAAATTCCTGATTGAAATTAATCAAACATCTAAGAGAACCAAGGAAAAATCTCAGATATAACATTTATAAATTAAATTTTAATTAGATATATATATGTAAGATAGCATACAGTGTTATCAATGCTAGTTAAAAACTGATTTTACCCCCTAAAAAATTCAACTGTCTTATTATAATTCTAAGCCCTGAAGGGATTAATATATTTTAAAGCTTAATGAAAACATGATGCTAAATTTTGTCAATGTCACATTTCGAAAATATACGTTAATTAAGTACTTCTTAAAATGATTTTTTCTGGCGATTTTTAAACGCATATCTGTCTAATTAAGAGGTTGTTAGTTACAAATATAGTTCTGAAAATACGAATGAAAATATAAAGCTTTATGGTTATTTATTCAGATTAGAATAAAAAAAATCTTGTTAGTAATTAAAAATAATTATTAGTGGTACTTTACTTCCATACAGAACGAAGTGGGAATAAATCCAGGAAATTTATTCGCGGCTACTTTTTTCTCTCAAAGTATGCTTTATTTATTATAATACTTTTTTAATATTTTAATCAAATTGTAACGGTTTCTCGCGTGTTTCTAATCTTTTGATTAACCTCTGGTTAGTGTTGCTTGATTCATTTGGAAACTTCACATTGTGAACTAGTGATATACTTTAAGTAACATTCCTTTTCGAAAGAATCTGATGTAAAAATGTTATATGGAGGATATTGTGATATTGTAAGGTGTGATATATTGGATGTCGTTTTTGTTCAGATTTGATTTTATTTTTTGTCACACTCAGATATAATAAGAAAACTATTGGTAAATTACCTGGTAATTTAGGACCACAGTAAAGTGAAAAGGGGGATATCTAAGCTGTTATCCCAGTCTCCAAATTCCCACAACATGCTAACATGAGGACTTAAAGCCTCCCCATATTTATCGCTCTTCAGCCCCTCATATGGCAATTCATCAGTGGCATTGGTTTTTGAACCCATAAATTCACAACGCCAGTCATCGCTTGGGTACCACGCTCGTCGTTTTGATGATATTCTAAATGTTGATAGATTGTCTTCAATTTAGATACACAGTTTTTTTACAGAAGCCGATCTCATCCTAGTGCTTAAATCCACATGGTCTTGGCTCAAAAAGAAGTATTTTTAAATAAGTGAATATATCTTGTATGTAATTTATATACGACTGCAACAAACCAATATGTGAACAGTGACCTCTAGTGGATAATTTCAGAGACCGACAGTCAAGAGATCGCAATCGAGATATTAAATGTATTGACTTTCTACTGCCAGTAAAGAAAAAAATCTTGTTGAACAGAAACAAAATCAGCGTAAACATTACAGTAACCAGAAAAGAAGCAACGCTGTTCAATACGCATGTAGTTAAAACGTGTCGATAAACTCACACCATGTGACTAACCAAGGAAGAAGACGTAACAGGAAACTTTGCTACCTGTCGTGATGGACGCACCATCATAGTGACTAAGCGTTCTCCAACGAACTATGCAGTCAGTAATTCTACCACTTTGGAATGTTCCTGCAGCTAACTACCATATATTTGCCATCCGTACCTATATTGATACTCCTGGTACTGAACATGAACCAATCCATCCACTGCGGAAAAGAGGTCACTCCCGTCGTAAGACGAACCCAAAGTCAGCCTCAGGGAGAAAAAACAACACTTAATCGTTTTTATGGGTCAATACCGATTAATCCATTGGTAGCTTGGGGTGGGCGAACAGGGGCATGGTACCTGGAAGTGTCCGGATAAGCTGGAATTAACCGGATTTCCTGGTTATTTGATCTGTCAGTCCCAAGGAAGCATGTGGATCTTCTGCACCAAGGCTAAATACGCACTGTTCTGGGCACTCGCCAAAATGTCTTCGTGCCCAGGAAGAGGGGAGGCTTAACAAACCAATATGTGAACAGTGACCTCCAGCGGACAATTGCAAATACCATAAGTCGAGAGGTTGCTGTTGAGACATGAGCATCGAGTAAAGCCTACGTCTCCATTTATTATTATATTGCGAAGTATGGTAGTTCCTTTAATTCTTTACTGTAGCTCTAATATTAATGTCCTTTAATTGCCATTGTAATATTTAAAAGTTATATTAAACACTTTAACGAAAGATGCTTAGGACTTGATTTTTTCCACATGATTTGATAATTATTTTCTCTCATTTTGGATGCTTACTTTTGAGATAGCTAAGACTGAGATAATGATTAAATAAAACTGTTATTTTCTACAATGGCTGTTGATCATTTCTCCCACAATACTGGTATGAACTATTATTCTTCTCAAGATTTAGCAAGTACTTTTGCATAAATTGAATATAAAAGAAAAAGTTGCAGTCCAAACAAACAATTTATCATAAAATTTTGACTTGAGGCAAACTGATAATCATAAAACCAAATTTAGTCACTTATTCACAATACTAATGATGTATGAAGTATGAATGCGTGTATGTGTTTAGAAAATCTATTTTTAAGAGATTTCAGCATCTGTAATTTGATTTACCGATATCTTAAATCTAACTTTTATATTTTAATTAATGTAAAATAGATTTTCAAATATTATTATAATTATAACAGGAAAATTAAACTGAACTTAGAACATTATATTAGTACGTTTAAACTGACTGAAAAAGCACAACTTCCGCTTAAACTTTATAAAATATAAATTTTCCATGCATTATTTTCCTTTATTACAAGCAATTATAAATATAATAAAACTGAAAAAAATATTTAGGATTATTGCAGATATTCTGTCTTTAGATTGAAATTATTTCAATATTTATGCTGTTAACTAGCATGATACTGTTTCAAAAAAGATTGTGGAAGCCAATACTCAGTAATAATATAGGTATTGTTTTTCACTAATTATAACTTAATCATTTTTCAAATTACTAATCAAATAATTATGACATTTTCAAAATAATAGGAACTTAAATGTTTAAGGACAATTAAAATAACATATACTGTAAATACCCCGCCTACATTAAATACAAACCATGGATATATTTCAGTATTCTTAAAAACATGGCAAAGCCTTTTTTTTTTAAATGTAAAAATATTTCCCATTTAGAGCAAAATGCTTTGTTTTAAATATTTTACAGTGTAGAAACACAAGAGGTACAATTATGCATATTAAACAAGTATAGAAAGGTTATTTGTAAAATATGAAAGACGGTTAATAGAAAAATACATATGAGAAAAACTGTTTCCTGAAATTCAACTTGGAAGTAAGACTACTTGTAAAAACTAGAGCGGTTATTTTAAGAACTCCAGCTTGCCTTAGTACCTAAGACAATTGCAGCGTTGACTGAAATCCATTTGTATTTTTATGTATCTAGATGTGTATGAAAGAAATAATGGAAAACAGGGAGAGTATTTCCTCCAGTCGAAGATTTTACATAAGAAAGGAGGAGGGCATAAGAAAGCTCTTTCTTGAAACACAGTTCCTCTTATGTCTCACTTTGAAATGTTGATATTTTCTCATTTCTCCTCAAGATTGTAAAATAGCAACTATACAGACAATCAAACAGAAACTCCGTATCACAAACACAGTAAATTTTGAAGGTTATTACAAGAAAGAAAAAACAACACAAAATATTTTTTTATGTAAATAAGTTTTCTAACATCTGATCAAAATGTACAAGTACTTCATATGTTTCAGGACAGTTCAAAAAATTCACATTCATTAACACGATATATAAATGCATATTGTGCGATGAGACTTTTTCCCACGAGTCATTAAACTTAGCTCTTCGGTCACATGTTGTCTTTTTATTTTTATTTTGGTATATCTTTTAAATTAAAATGTGCCTTCATTTATACTCTCGAATTTTTTTCTTATTTACAGAGAAATACCAAAAAGCAATACTGTTCCCAAAATTTTAAGTAAACACGATCCCTTGTAGTTTTGAGATTAGCCATACACACGAAATTATCTTCTTGATTTTTTTTCGAAACAAAAGAAAATGATGAAGGAAAAAAGACTAGCACAGATAGTGCGCTATAAATAATTGAAAAAAATCTGTTAGGGTTACAAGAAGTAAAATTTATCTTCGTTTGCGTCAGTTATTTGACTTTAAGTCAATTTGAAAGGAAAATATTCTACCATCTTATTCATTTGACTACATTATATATTTGAAAACTATAAGGATATTTTTCTTTACCCGTCAATTCTCACACATGGTATGTCATACCGACCGTCTAACTTTTTTCAACGCTCCTTCTAAATCTTTTTTGGAAAATAGATAGTTTCTCGTGTAGCTGACTTGTAGGTTATATCCTTTGAGGGGCCTTAGCTTGTAGGGGAATTCTAATTATATATTTTTGGAGAGCACCTCGAGAGGTATGGCATACCCTACGAGTGAATCCCCGTTAGAGTTCTGATTGCATGAGCACGTTTTAAATAGTTCTTATTTTATGGCGTATTATTGTAGTTATGATGAAGAAATTTGATATTTAATACATATAGTACAAAAACATATTTCGATGAAGAAATTGCCTTCGCGGTTATGATGAGGAAGAAACAAATGATGAAATGTATAACACAGCAAGTATGATTCTTCCACTGAAATCGATACCGATTTAGGAGAGGGAGACACTGTTGAACATAAATGTTTCACATATAGAAACACAAAAACATTTGAGAAGAACGTAATCTTAAAGGAGACAACTAGAACACATCTTATCCACACACACACACACTTTCGGATGAACTTTTTTTAAAAAAACTATTGCTGCAACAATAAGAGAAAATAAAAAAGAAATTCCAATTTTTTTAATTTAAAAAATAGAGAAGTTTACTCTTATATGTTTAGAATTAATAAGATAGAGATTTAAAAAAAATCAGATCCAGTAAAAACATTGCACTCTCTCCCGACGAGACTCAAGGAGTGTATAAACAATGTATTTATTGAATGTCCTTATAAAAAGAACAGAAATACTAAATTTACGTGGGAAAAATGTAACAAAAATATTGTGTGTGTGTACTTCCTACTTTTCTTTCTTTTTTTTTTGTATACAAATTTTACGGTAAAAACAGAATGTAAGTACTCTGCTCGAGAACTTTAGGTTTTTTGTTTCACGCGATTGATGCCGGGTTAAAACCAGCTTATACGCGAATTTTGAATTTCAGGTAAATTTTTCAAGAACAATTTTGCACTTGACTCAAACATGGATCCAGTATTATATGAAAATGTACCATATATTGAGCTTAGTAGTCAGTATTACTAATTTTTAATATGAATTCAAAAGTACGGAGTACTTATTATCTAAATGGAGTTTCAAAGTGGCAAAATTTTTCAACTTTAGGGATAATCAAAATTTACCTGAAAATTTATTAAAAAAAACATGAACTGTTATTTTTTAAAAAATACAATAGGAAAGTTCTGATAAACCTATCACATATTACGAATTAGTTAACTTTATACCTGTTAATCTCCAAAAGAATTACAGAAATAAGATGTAAAAAAAAATAGTAAAAAATCCACGCTTATATCTACTACATTCGAAAACCCTTTTATTAAAAACAACCATAAGCACCAATCATTTCTATGGTGTGATAAAGGATAATATGTGTCGATAATTCACATTCTTACAATCTTACCCAATACTGACACACTATAGAAGGGGGACACACTATACACGGTATCAGAAAAAAATAAATACACTATTATTGAAAGAATGTGACTGATTATCGATATATATATATATATATATATATATATATATATATATATATATATATATATATATATATATACAGAGAGAGAGGTGCACACAGATACAAAAAAGTAAAGCAGAACAGACGCCGCTCAATGTTTATTGGCTTTAGGTGATCATTTGTTTCCAAATGAATGGCTTGCAAAAGTCCTTCCGAAAAGGTTAAGCTGCAATGTTATCAGATCGATGCTTCTTTGGTAGGATTAATTGTAACTTTCACACCCAATACTTCAAGTACCATGGCCAGAGAACTTTCTCGGAGCAGATTAGAGGATTGATTTATTTGTTGCTGTTGATAATTCAGTAGAGGAAAAGTTTACTTTGAACTCGTTAACGGGTTTTAATTACATTTGGCACTTATTAGTGAGACAAAACTTTTGCTCATCGTCTACTCACTCACTAAAAATTTTGTTCATTGTAATGTAAAAATACAGTTATAAATTAGCTAATATATTTATATTGCTATAACCCTTTATCTACCGACGGTACTTATAAGTACCACTCACTTTAAATTTACATAGAATAACCATTTCTACGAATATTCTGACGATACTTAGCAGGAATATTCTTTGAATTCCACTCTTCCAAGATATATGGCAGCTCGGGTCTTATGATGAGTATTTTACCTGGGAAGGCGAGTAGTTTTATAGCAGAAATCGCATTTTCAGCTGACAGAGAAGAAGATCAGTGGATTGAGAAGAATATCATTTTTGTCCCGAAAAAAAATAATTTATGTCAGTTAATGAAACGATTTGACTATTTATTTTAAATGAACAGTGTGTATAATTAATTTTACTGCTAAATACCTTTAATTAATTAATTAGCTCTAACGGATTAAATTTCCCAAAGTTGAGTATTTTGTTTATGTATATCCCTTAATTTTCAGTGTAGTGATTCAAAAATAATATTGTATGAAATAAATTGCAGTAAATCATAATGCGGTAGATAAAGGGTTAAACTAGAACTTTAACAATTAAGGTAGTTTAAAATTTTACAATCAGCTTCCTTTTGAGAATTTTAGAATAGTCGGTTTGTTTCTCGAATATATTCTTTTTTACCACACTTTTATTAGCTTTACCTGTGTGCAACGGAATCTTTGAACTCGATTTTTACCCATTTTAAAATGTCAGATTCATTCGAAATTTGCCACACTTGTCAATGACCGAAAACAATACAATAATTCAATAACTTTTTTCCCCATTTTTCTGATCAGGATCAACAGGATTAACGATTTCCCATTTCCAGATTTAGCGAATAAATCCATATTTGGTGACTAAAAGATAAAGTTTCAACCCTAATGTGAAAACGTTCATGGTTAATACAAAAACAATAAACAAAAAAGATTAAATTATCAATGAATAAATGATAGTTTAAAAAACTTAAAAAAACACGCTTTCTTTGAAGATCGAACTAAAAAATTAAAAATGAATTATTGTTTGAAAAAAAACCTAAGAAACACGATTTTATAGTTAATTGAACTAAAAAGTAAAAAACAATTCTTAACACTAGACAGTCAAAAGAAGTCATTTTGACTGCTTTTTAATTTCAGTTAGAAAAACAATTACATACATAATGCACAATTTCTTAGAATTTTTTAGAATATTTTTTCAAGCGAAGTAAAATTTATTATACTGTGAATATTTACTAATAATTTGTTATAAGACTGCAAATAATATAAAAAACATTAAAAATTAATTTTAAACAAATTTCTTTACACCTTAATCATTCTTTCACAATGCAGTCATTTGGACTGCATTCGGGCAATACCTATATTGCTAAGTATACCTATATCTATATTTGCCTTAGTATATACCTATATATGCTATGTTTCAGTCTTTCCAGTGTTAATATAAGAATAAAAGAATTAACGAGAAAATTAATGTCATTGTGGTAAAAGCATGGAGTGCTCGATATCAATTGTTATACTTACTTACTAATTATATTCCGAAAAGTAGAGTTAACGTTAAATTGTAGTACAAAGCATCCCACGATTTTACCACAATGACATTAATTTTTTCGTTAATCCTTTTATTCTTATATTAAATTTTTTTTTTTACTTTTTAGATTTATTAAAACTATAAAATTGTATTTTTTAAATTTTTATTTAACTTTAATTTATTTTTCATTTTTTCCCTTTAATCAAACATATATAAAAAATAGTTTCATTAATTATTTTTTAAAAGTCAAATGTTTAAAATATTTATCACTTTTGTAACAAAGTTTTAGAAAATTGGAAAATTAGATTAATTTTGAGATCTTCAACCTAATGACTTCAACTCAATATAATTTAAAGTGTAACATAGTTTCAAAGAACAATGTGTGTTTAAATTAGGGCATTTACTCTAATGGTTCATTTACGCAAGCATCAAGTCAATTAGCTAGATACATTAATACTTCCTTCAAGATTCATATTTGGTCACTTTAAATGATAGGCATTACTCTGTTTCTATAGTATTATTTCCGTTTAAATATTTAATCCATTAAAAGCACTTTGAATTATTTAATGCAAAATCAAAGAGTTATAGAATGAAAGCATTTTTAAAGTGAAACATTTTAATATATTTTTTAAAAATTTAAATCATCTTAAAATGACAGTCTGTATTAAGTTCTTATCTAAAATGTAATTTTCTCAATTCAAGATTGCCTCGCTAGATTTAGTACCTAAAATATTCCAAATGTTTCAGGTCTGTTTTTCTCTATTTGAATTCAAAATATAATTCAGTATATTGCGACAGAAATGTTATATTAATGTTAAAAATCAAAGCAGATTTAAGGAAAATATATTTGTTTGAAAATTTTAAATCTATTTATGAAATGAGTAATGGAAAGGCATCGTCTTCTAATCAAAAGAAATTTTCACTTTACTCTGAATGAATATTTTCTAGATCTAAAAATATAAACTCATATTATCATAGAATAGCATAATAGCATTTCCTTCTCTCTCTCACGATAAATGTTTAAAAATTATTTAAATGTTTCTGTTTTTATCAGCACATTTTGATACTTGGCAGTTTTCCTCATTTTTGTTGCAGCAAAAAGTAGAACTTATTTCTAATTCTTTTTTTTAAAGATATTATTGCAGCGTTTCTAAAACTTTGGGGCGTGCACCCCTTGGGGGGAAGTGAAAACTCTTCGAGGGAGGCGCGAGCATATTGGAAAGTCGAAAACAAAAGGTTATTTAAAAAATTATTACTTTACTGAAAGTAAACAAACAAGCTACTTCCTGATGTAACAAAATATAAAATGCACATTTACACTGATATAATACATTTATAAATGTATCAGTCCTGTACAATGTATATTTTATTATTAATTTAACAATAGTAAGTTAAGAACAAGTTTGATAATTATCAGTGATCCCATGAGCTTCTATTAACACTTATTTTGATAATTTGTACGGTTTGTAATTAATTCTTCACTGTCGATTAAAAATTACGCGATTCCCACCCCAATGCCCCCTTTTTCCACGTAGACGAGCGTATTTTGATGTTTTTTAGGAGGAGGGGGAAGAGAATAAAGGAATAAATAACCCTTTGATGGTCATGAACGAGCTCAGCTCGCAATTGAGTAGTGCTTCTGAATGCGCGCAAACGAATTCAGCTCGGGCGCAAGATTTCTAACGAAATGGGTATAAACGAGT
Organism: Trichonephila clavipes; assembly: GCA_019973935.1. Taxonomy (NCBI): domain Eukaryota; kingdom Metazoa; phylum Arthropoda; class Arachnida; order Araneae; family Nephilidae; genus Trichonephila; species Trichonephila clavipes. Next base: position 765,978 of record BMAU01019645.1, on the reverse strand, counting down.
TCTACTCGCGTAGTTAATCCTTTCCCCAAACAGCGCTGACGAGATGGACTCGTTCAAAGTCATTATTCTGCATTGATTAGGTTACAAACGAATCCTACTCGCGAAATTTAGTTAGTTTTACTGTCTACAGATGGCAGTACGGGTTCCATGAATTTTTCTTCATAATGAAGGTTCTTTTTTTTTTACGTTATTCTATTTATGCGTATTTTGGCACGTTTTTTAGACTGTTTGTAAAGTAAAATGGCTCAAAAGCGAAAATTAGATTATTATGATGATGATTTTGATTTCGATACAGAAGGCTTATCAAGTTTTGAGCCTGATGAAGACTTTGTTCACAGCATATCAAGCTCAGAAGACGATACAAGCGATGAGGAAAATTTTTCGAGTGTTCGACAGTGGTGTAAAATTGATTCAAGTTCTCCCGCTCCTAGAGCCGATTCAGTTTTACTGATGATGCGGGCATGAAAGCTTGCGTGACAAATATTTCTGATCCACTAGAGTACTTTGAGCTGTTTTTTACTGATGAGATTGTGAATCATATTGTTACTGAAACCAATATTTTGATGCTGTGTGGTATGTTGCAGCAAAAATGATGCCAATGGAAAAAGAATTCGCCATGAAACACATACTTATTGCAAAGACTGTAATGCCCCATTATGTGCAATTCCATATTTTAAAATATATCACACACAAAAAGATTTTTAGGTAATTATTATATTTAAATTCTTCATAAAGTTTTTCATTAGTTGTTTTTATTTAGTCCTTTCAATTTAATATTTGTCTTATATTTATAATTAACTATATTGTTATTTATGTATTGATTATAATCATTTATAATTTACTCTATTTAATAATTATCATTTATTCATTATTTTAAAGTACGTAAAAACTGTTAATTGTAAACTACAAAAACTTTAAGAAACCTTTAAAATGCATGAGGCGAGCTATCTACGGCATCGCCGTAGAAGGGTGACATTTTCGGAAGAACGGCGGGGAAAAACAACTGCCACTTTCGACTACTGCTTACTCGTAATACTGCGCGAATTAACTAAACGAAAACTGCTCATTTCCCTAACCGTCAATGGGATAAGCAAATCCTCTTAAATAAGTAAATCCTTCACAAACACTGTCAAGGTCCTTTTGTAGCATCCCAAAGCCTTCGTAATAATTTTATGGATAGCATAGCTCAGAAAAGATCGTACTTCGGAAAGACGTATATATACGTCAAGAGAAATTAATGCTTTGGCTGAGTGAGAAGTTCCTATACGCCGGTGGAACACAAGAGGTTAAAGTCGTTTCGTAACCTTAGTGTCAAAGTATAATATTATTGAATTAAATACATTGTTATTGTATAGAGGGGGCGCGATGAAAATGATGATTGAATAGTGGGTCGCGTACATTGAAAGTTTGAGAAGCACTGCATTAATGGAAACATTTCTAAAAATTATTCTTTGCGTCAAGTTATTATTTTTGCCAGAAGAATCCTATTAATTAGGAAGTGAATTGTATAAATCTGCTCGTCCAAATGGAATTGGAACTAAAATAGCATTTGGAAATTTATAAACGAAGAATTCGATATCCGAACTATGATTTAGAATCCCTATTATTTAAGTACAGTTCGTTACCTTAAAGATAACTATTTACGTGTTATACTGGTCGACTCGGTTGCTGTGAGGTTTCGCACCTGCCTCGTAAGCTGAAGATTTCGACCTTGGATGGAGTCGGTAGATTTTCTGAATGCGAAAATCTTAGGCACGCATGCCACATGATTAAATGACACTTGAGTATCAATTTGGCTCTGGTGCTTTCGTAAAAATTAAATATTGGCAATATTTAGAATCCGACGAGAGTTTAATTTGAATAAAAAAATTCATGTTCTTCAATTTGGTAATGGAAGACGCCACTAGATGGTGCCACCAATAACATAACTTCCTCTCTTAGGAAACTTGCCGTATCTGCAAATGGCCAAGCTGCCAAACAAATATGTTATACTGAATGTTGCTTCTTTTCACTATGCTTCAAGTTCAGTGTGGAATTATTGTTTCACTTTTCCAGTTAAAACTTAGAGGCAATGTTTTTCACCCTAGAATGCTATCCTTTGAAAAACGCAAGAGAATGATAACCATTCGTCTCCCAGACGACATGAGTTTTAGCAAACTTAAAACTCATTTTTAAAGTTAATAACAAAAAAAATTATGCTACATTCAGTTGATTTCATTACATTCAATATTTACATTAGCAAGAAAGAAAAAGAATTTTTTTTCAAAGCAATCTTTAAATATTTTAGCGGGATGCACTGCGCACATGGCTCTGGAACATGATAAATAAAGTTTTTATGTCATTCTACGTAACTTACGTGGGCAAAAGACACGATTTCCCTGTTTTTAGTTTCCAATTGTTCAAGGTGGTTCAATGTTCTGCTCCAATGTCAAAAGTTCACGGATAATTGTCCTTGTTGATCGAGGCAAAGTTGATACATTTATACCTTTCTTCATCCATGGAGCAAGGATATCTTCACTTAGCTCTATCGCAAACTTTCTTCCAAATAAAGTGTTTTCAGATTTAAGAGCTATATTATGTACATATATATCATATGGATTCACTAAATTGTTATTTATCATGCTATCGGTAAATTCGTGATTTTGAACTTCAATAAAATTTTCATTTCCTGATTCATCCTCAGAAATAAAATTATCATTATCAATTAACTCCTTTGTTAATTCTCATATAGCCTCAGGTTTACCCGAAAAGCTTTCTTCGCGAAAACGTTTTGACATCTTCTCGAAAACACAGAAAAAAACTAAGACAGATACTGAGTTTCCCACGTTACTGCTACCCATTCGTCTCTCAGACTAACATTGTTTTAAAAATACTATATGCGAAAATATTTTGAGAAAAGGAAACACACATCATTATCTGTAATAGCCAAGGTCATATGAAGGTACTGAGTTGCACGTTACATTTCCCGTTTTGTGGGGGAAGGTACAAGGTTATTTGTTATAGTCGTAGTAGAAGAATGGGTAGCATTCTAGGGTTAAATATTAACTTATCTGCTGTCTCCAACTCAGGGTTTAGTAAGACTTCGTCTGGACAAATTGAAATTAACTTCAATTTTCTTGAAACAGCCATAATTTTCCGAAATTTTAAATTTTGATTTTTTTTGTGAAAGATAGCAATATTATATTCTTTCTATGCATTATTTTTCATCAATCATAACTTTTTAGCATTGCACCTTTATTATGACTAATTTTCCTACATTACGGTTACTTATTAACAAAATTTAAAGCATTATTATTATTGAATTCATTCCAAAAGTATTTTATATGTATTGGTTATTGTTGTGTAATTTAATTACTATTGTTATTGTTTTGTAGTTTAATTACTATTGTTATTGTGTTTTGTTATTTAATCACTATTGTTATTGTTTTGAAATATAATTATAAAAACAGGACATAGAACTTTGGTAAAGAGATGGAAATTTTTTACAAAATCAAATATTGTTTAAATATGCAAATCTTTAATACAGTAGTTTTCTAGGCTCTCCTGTTATAAATTTAATATTCAATTTCAGAATACTTTTGAAATAGTTTTCTTTCAAGGTAAATATATTCCTCATTGTTTTTGATGTATTTTTTTATTCCTAATTCAACCAAACTTTAACAGTCCATTCTAATTCGTCATTTTCTTTAGTCAAAAATTCTCAATGAATTTTTAAACCATTTATTTTGTTCTATACCAGCGTTTCTGAAACTGTAGGGCGTTCACCCCCAAGCCCCTTTGAGAGAGTGATAAGCATATTAAAAAGTCGAAAATAAAACATATTTTTAAAAATTTTTAATTTGCTGAATGTAAACAAATCGAATAAATTCTGAAAAAATAAAAAAAATAATAAAAAAACACATTTACACTGATATAATACACTTATAAATGCATCAGTACTACACAGTGCATTTTGTAATTAATTTAGCAATATCAAGCTAAGAACAAGTTTAATAATTAACAGTGACTCTATAGACTTGTCATAAATAAAATTATATACAAAAATTAACGTTTATCTTGATAATTTTTACGGTTTTTAATAAATCCCTTAACTGCCGACTAAAATTTACTCGATTCTCTCCCCAATACCACCCTTTTCCACGTAGGGGGGCGAATATGAAGTATTGAGAGTGGGGGGGAGGAGAAACGGAATAAATATGCAAATCTTCTGTGGAGTAATTAAATCCTCCGCAAACACTGTCAAGGCTCTGTTTTCTGCATTCCAAAGCCTTCGGAATAATTTTATGGGTAGCAGTACACACAAAAGATCGCACTTCGGAAAAAAAATTATATACGTCCAAGGCAATTAATGATTTTCATTAATAAGCCCAAAACTTACTACAGCACAAAAAATTATAATATATCAAAATGTGCAGAATGAAAAATCATTACGTTCGGTGCAGATTTCGTACTTGTAAGTGCATTAACAAGGAAGCTATAAATTGAAAACTCCGCTCTGTTTTTTTATTTTTTCAACGCATAAAGAACAAACGTATAACGCCACTGAATCATATAATACATCGAAATGTGCACAATTAAAGTACCTTTCATTAGGTGCAAAGATTGGGATCGTGAGTATAATACGAAGAAAGTTATTGAAAAAACGGGCTCAAAACGGGCCCAAACTTTTTTTTCAGCGAATAAAAAACAAACTTATCACGCCACTGAATCATATAATACATCAAAATGTGTAGAATCAAAAGAGCTTTCGTTTGAAGTAATAAGTTTTATTCTAGATGCATTACCCGTGCATTACCTAGGTACCCAACACTTAAATGCATGACCTAGGTGTTATTCCTGGAAAACAGCCCCGGTTGCCCCTTGGGGCCCGAAAAAAAAGTTTTTCGAAAATAAAAAAAAAGTTAACATTTTTTTTTTTAAAAAATACATCGAAATTCGTAGAATAAAAAGGGCTTTTTTTGGTTCAAACGTTTTGATTCTAGGTACATTCTTTCGAAAGTTATTAAGGACGGTTTCTGATTTTATAAGTTTTATTCTAGGGGCATTATTATGGAAGTTATTCCCGGAAAACAGTTTCAAAAGTGGGGACTTTGAAAAAAGAGCATCGGACTGAGCAAATTGTTTATATACGCCGGTGGCACTTAAGAGGTTAAAATCGTATAGATGGAAGTAATAGAAATTATGATTGAATATTGTATCGCAAATACTAAAAGTTTGCTAAGCACTGTTCTATATAATTAATCTTAACAGGGAAGTTTTTTTATACAAAAAATAACCAATTTTAAGGAATATTACCCCCTCCCCTTCCGGTATCGTTAAAGCTTTAATGCAAGCCTAACTTTATTTTTCTTTTTAATATTTTGATTTTAATTACGTCTTGTGAGATTTAATTATATATTAGCTCTAACATAATGATTTTTTTTTATTCATTTATTCATTTCAATGTTTCAATTTTCAGATGTATGTCTTAGTCACATACTGCCTTATATCATAATAAATTCTTTCTAAAAAGATAAATGTTTCTTGCTAAGATATTTTTTCTTTACGACTGTTTGTTTACTGATGCGTAGGGAAAAAAATTATTTAATTGTTTTTCAAGCATATACTTTGGTAAAAACATTTTTTCTAATAAAAAAAAATCCATATTTATTTTCAGTAAATTGCAAGACAATGTAATTTAATTTTGCTTTATTTGAATGCATTATGCATGTGTTTAAAAAAAGAAGGCTAGGTTGATTTCGTTTTGTAATTCTGATGTGTTACAAAACTGGAATGCTTACACATGCGACGAGTGAGTTGATAAAAATGCAAATTTTTTATTACAAAATGTATTTTTTTTATGTCAGCTTTTACTTTTATGTGGAATCGTAACAATCGCTGTTTATGCGAAAACAGTTTTAACGTATTTTTTTATTTACATTCTGTGTTTGTTTTTGCAATGAAATATGCAGTTTACTGTCTTATTTACCACCACCAGTCGTTTGGCTGAGAGAGGAGGAGTATTTGACAGGTTTTATGGAAGGAATAAAAAAGATGAAGGTTTACATTTTTCGCAGGAGATAAAATGTTTACAAAATGTGAAAGTTATATATATATATATATATATATATATATATTTATATGTGTGTGTGTGTTTTTCAGAATATTTTCGCATTCATCAGGTTTGACAAACAAAAATTGTCATGGTATTCATTATTTGTTCCTGAATGTATTTTGGCATAATCAACTAAGTATCTTGTAATATTTGCCACTAGAAGATTAAAATATATTTGAAACTTAGTGAAAAAGTTTATTACATGATGGAAAAAAAATTCTAACAAACATACAAAGTAAAATTTTTCAATGAAAAATTATCTGCAACAGTTATAATAAAAGTTGTTGATATCATTTGATTCTTTTCTTCTATGAGAATGCTTACAAGGCATCAGAATTGTTCAAGTTAACTTTAATGTGTGTGAAACAGGAAAATGAGGGAATTAGGAATTTCATCATATCCCTAAGGGATAGGATCAATTGGCGGGAAATGTTAAAATGACGTCTCTTGAAGGTCATTTCCCTGATAAAAGTAAGGGATTTGAATAAATCCTTGACACGTTTCAGTGAAATGTTTAAATACTATTGTCAAGAGTTTAGAAGTGTTTATTTAACAAATGTGGTGCATTATTAAAAGTAGAAGTAAGTAACACAACAATAAATAAAATACAAATTATTTATTCGAAACTGCTTAACAAGTAACTAGAATCCTGACTATTTCATTCCATCATTTCACTGAAACAGTGTAGGGTTTGATAAAATCTCTACTTTCAACATAGAAATGACCCTGAATAGACGTTATTTTAACATCACCCGTCAATTGATCCTATCCCTTAGGGATTTCATGGAATTCCTAATTTCGTCTCTTTCCCGCGTCATATAAACATTATTTTAAAAAAGTATTCCTTTTCTTGAACTGAAAAGCTGTAGTCGTGGTAAATGAAAACTCAGGATATGAATCATACTATCCTTTATTTAGGTAATTTTAAGATCAAAAGAAAGATCCGCTCAAGTGCCAAAACAATTCAAGGGTGAGATTTATCTTATCTACATTCAAGAAAGAAAAACAGGGGAAAATGTAATAGATCTAATATAGTCAACCTGTTTAATCACGGGAAAATAATAATTGTTTTTAGAAATTACTTAAATGTTTTTGGGAAAAATTTATATTGCTCAGGATGGTAAGTGTAATCTATTAAGATATTCTTCTATTATGAATCGCGAATAAATCTGTCAAAAATTCAAAGCGTAACACTCAAAAAGAGGAATCATGAAAATTAATTTTTTATTCGTTTAATACGTAATGAATGATTTGCATTTAGAAATAAGGTATTCATAATTATAATTCAGATAAAAACGTTATATTAGAATTTTTAGTAAGTATTAAGTTACAGTTACTATATATATATATATATATATATATATATATATATATATATATATATATATATATATATATATTAATGTGGTGTGACGTAAAAGAAATTAGACTGATCAGTATCACCTTCAAAGTAGTTCCCTTCAGCACTTCAACATTTGGTGCTGCCAGTTCTGAAACGAGGTTTTTGGAAGTCTCTTTAAAAGATTTTCCGTGCTTGCCTGAGCCGCTTCAACTCATGTAAAATGGGTTCCCTTTCAAAAGATTTAGTAATGTTTTTGCTGGTCAGAAACTGCTTAACATTTAGAAAAATTAGAGCGGATGCTTTGTCTAGGTGCAGCAGTGATATATCACTCCCCATTTCTGATATTTTCTTCTAAGTTTTGAAGTGATCACTTCTATTGGTGCGATTTGCAGGAGAGTCAACTTGAATGAACGACACTCTGTAGTTTCCTCTCCCTCCCACACACACCAATACGCCGTAAAAGTAAAGTTCCTAGCTTCGGTCTAAGTGGGGCTCTGTCTGCCCGCCACCTCTTTCTACTGAAATGAATGCGGGATTCTGTTTAATCCTACTTGAAGCATGGAAATGAAACGTCATATTTTTAAACAAGTAATATAAACACTTTTATCATGTAGTCATAAGCACACACGTTTTTTTCTTTCCACGAAGACATTTTAGTACTTCGATGTAGTTATGTTGATTAACAGTCAGACTACTGATGTGAGTGGAATTCCACTCATATCACACATTTTGGCAATGTTTGGGTCTGTAATCGCTGATCTTGGGTGCCCAACAGATTCATCATCATTCACATTTGTCTATCTCCCCTGAAAATCGCGTATACCATTCTAACACACGTGCACGTGACAAAATTGTATCACCATAAACCTCGACTAATATTTGAAATGTTTTCGGGGCTTATTTCTTATGTTTCACCAGAAACTTGATGTTGATTCGACATTTTCCGGCAGAATGCAGTTGCAAGTGTTCACTCAATGATGAAGCTCTCCTAACTGGTGTGGTTAATTAAGACGAAACTGGCCTTATGGATAGAGGATATATGTGGGAACTAATACTTATTAAACTAATTTCACGATTTAACCAATCTTCTTTTTCCTCAAGGGAAATAAAGGTATAAAACCCCTAATTAAAGAATAATAAAACTTAAATTAACGAATTATTTCAACACCTGAACAAAAAAAGTGACATTACTTTGTATAAGAATTTTTTTTATTTTTCGATTGGCATATTTTTATTGTCTGGACAAAAAAACCGTTCTTGAATGCAGCGAATTTCGAAGGGAAATAATGCAGACCAGCATTACATTTTATAGGTGTAGATGAGTTAAGAGTGTAACCTATAGTGTGATTCTTGAATTTGGCAAGAAATTTATTTATCTCATCCCAATCCACAACGCATGGGATATTTTAAGAATTTAATGATTGTGTGAAGTTTAAGACGTCCTGAAAATCTCCGCAGCTAAAATTGAGGAAATTGTTGATTTGTCGGAGTCAATGAATAACAATATTAATGCAGAAACCAATATTAAAACTCCTATTAAAACTGTTATATTTTCTAATGATTTATATTTATTAGAAACTGTGAAAACATACCTTGGTAGCAGGATGTAAATAACGCAGTATTTGCTTTCTCGAACTATTTCGAGTCAGGAATCAAAAATATTGTCAAACAATTATTATTATTTATTAAAATTTCAAATTAACTGATACTTAATAATTTACTAATAGTATTTTTAGCTGTTGAGTAAAAAATTGTAATTTCTTACTATAGATATTCTTGCGTTGATGCTTATTATATAATTTTCAAAAGGGAAGTGGAAAAAATATGTATTTTGTTTGGACTCAAATTGTATGAAAGTATATATGTTATCAATCTTAATTTTTATCAAATATTAATTGGTATTAGCAAACTAATAATGAATACCAGTTCAAAGATAATGGACTAGTTTTTTCTATCTGATTTGCTTTACTTTTTACAAATTGTGTGGAATAAACAAAAAAATGTTGTGTCCATTTGTCCGAAAGTGTTTGACCATAGATGCATTTGAAGAATATTGTATTTCCATAAAAACTTTCCTCAAACACTGCTAAAGAAAATCAAGTTTTTCTTTCAGAAGTTCCAAGAAATTCATAAAAAAATATATCATGCACAAAGCAAAAATATTTCATAATATGATATTAAATACTTCGTATTGAAAAAATCATTTATTTTTTAAAAAAATTGCAAATGCGAATGAAAGAAAATAAACTATTAGCCCATATTCACAATGCAGAAATTTCAGTTGAAAAAATTTCACCGTGAATAAGCTGAGACATACACTCAAAATATTTTAAAAAAATAATAATCACGACAACACAACACACTTTTTATCTTTCTAAACATGGAGTTATACTATTAATTCCATTATAATGTATTGTTTCTTTAATAGGCTATCGTCATCATGGAAAAAATAGATTAGTGTCTACTATAAGCTTGATTTATGTTATTTTATATCCTTCATTTAAAGAATATATATTTAAGTTTTAGAATTGTGCTGTAATAAAATTATTTAATGCTTACAAATAATTTTTATTTTCATTTTTATTCCTCTTAAATGAAATATATATCAATAGGTTAATCAATAATAATTAAAATTACTCCTGATCAATTGTTCGTGAAAAAAAATTGAAAAAAATGCTTTCAGTAATAAATGGAGAACAATCAAACTTCTTTTTATAAGACATACGCATTTTAATCAAAGGAAATTAACATTAAAATTCCATTATTATTTTATATGCAAATTGTCTTATTCCTTTATTGTTAGCTTCATTATATATATATATATAAAACAATGTTAGATTTCAATGAAGAAGTAGAATTGTTTGAGCATAAAAACAGTTACTCTTAGTACAGAAAGATACTTAAATGCTATATTTTGCGACGTTTTAAATTCGTTCGGAAACTAAAGAATATTAAGTTTTTCCGAAAATCTTGCTTATTTTAAAGTATTTAATTTATTTCTGCAATAAGATCATAACAAACATTAAACATTTTTTCAGTATTATTTTCCCTTTTGTTAAAATCATGCAGGGCATAAATAAATGCGTTAAAAACTTGGTTTATCGTATGTGTGAAATTAAAGCTAGGGATTTATTTTAATGCTAATGTGGCATTTGCAACTAACTTTTTTGCCACTTTTTAAGAATTTCTTTTCTAAGTCACGTTCTTTGAATTTTGAGTAGTATTCCTTTAATTATTTTAGAGCTGAATATTTTCCTTACTTAAAGTACAAAAAAAAAAACGAAAAAAAAACAAGCGTTTAAGTTAGGATAATTTGTTTGTAACTGTTTTTTTCGTCAAAAGTTACGGGCTTCAACTGGCTTAAAATTTAGTTTTAGGAATAATATCCTTCCACGAAAGGAAAATGTTCTCAAAAACAAAAATATTTCATTTACGTTGAATCTGAAAGGAAAAGTGTTTTCTTCCTTAGTGGATAATGACAGTAGAATTTTTCAAGAGTTTGAGGAATTTTATTTTAATTTAGATAGAAATGATTTAATTAAGACATTTTTATTACGGCCTATATCTATAAATAATAAATAAAAAGAAACCACAGTAATTTTTTTGAAATAAAGCCAAACTTATATATATTTTTTTATTTCATCTCTTTTGTTGACAAAAAACACATCTAAATTTTATTTCAGCAACAAAAGTCTGGAAAACGTTTTTTTTATAAAGATAAAGCTAATTATTTTATTTCGCATATACAGAACATTTGTTATCAATGCAATGTAAGTTGAAACTTTGTAATAAAAGCTTAAATATTTCTTAAAATATGATTTCTGCTAAAACCATTTATCTTGTACTGTAATAGAAATAGAATATGTTGTTTCGATGTTTAAATATTCCTTTGTTTTTAAATGACATAAAAAAAAATTTGGTTTATATTGTTTATAGAAACGAAAGCTTAAAAATATAATTCACAAAGACAAAATTGTGTCATTGTATAACTACATTTTAAATATAAGCAATTAAAATGAATTCAAATATATTTTAAAGCATACAACCTAATGTTAATGAAATTATAACAGTCACTTTATCTTAAGAAATTAACATGCGCCAATAAATTAACCCTTTATCTAACGGATTAAGATTTACTGCAGTTTTTTTCATGCAATATTTTTTTGAATCCCTACATTGAAGATTAGGGGATATACATTAAAAATACTCAAATTTAGCAAATTTAAACAGTTAGAGATAATTAATTAATTAAAGATAATCAACTGCAAAATTAATTATATGCATTGTCCACTCAAAATAAATGGTCAAATTGTTTTCTAAGGTCTTCATTAATGTACAAAAAACAGTCACTTAAATTTTGACATTTTAACTATTTTTTCGGGACAAAAATTGTAATCTTCGCACTCCGCTGAGAACGCCGTCAGCTGAAAACGCAATTTCTGCTATAACACTATTCAACTTCCCCGCTAAAATACTCACCATACTCGTTGAAGATTAGAACCCGTGGTACCATATATCTTGGAAGAGTGGATTGGAAAAAAATAATCCTGCTAAGTATCGTCAGAGTATACGTAAAAATGGTTATTCTAAGTAGATTTTTAGTAAGTGGTACTTATAATACCGTCGGTAGGTAAAGGGTTAAGATTGTTGTAAAAAAATGTGTTTTTTTCATAAAATTTAATTTTATTTGATTTATAATCAGGACTATTACCATAAAGACTAGTACCGTGCTGGAACCTCATTTGTAAGTAATGTGCCTCAAAAATAAATAATTAATTTTTTGCTTCTACCTTGCGCAGACTCTTCAAAATGTAGAAGATAAAGATGGCACGTATAATCGGTATCATTGAGTGAGGAAGTGTACTAGCATTCCATTTTTAAGTAACAAGAGAGTTGTTGATGATAAACCTCGTAATTTTAAGCCATGGTCTAATGACGGGGACGAAACCTGAGCCTGCTATCCCTCTCCGAACTTCCATTTCACTCCAACAGGAGGAGTTTGGGCCTCAAGAAATTTAACATGCATCAGTATCTTTACGCAGTTGGTCTTAAGGGGTCACTTCACGCAGCATTTTCCCTATCTCCGTAATGTTAAAAATGACCAAGTTTAAGGAACATTTTTTAAAAATTGGCTGGTTGTACAGTCCTGAATTTTTTTTTTGTGTATTCATTGTATTGTTTTTATTATTTTAATGGGATCATTTTTAAAAATTTTGATTAGTTTTTTTTAAAAAATTCATATGTGGAGTAACACGTCAAAAATTTTAAAACGATGAAAATTCTTGTACATTTTAATCCATAAATAATTTTTGAATAATTTTTTTGAGAAAATCTCTCATTAAAATATTTATTTGTATAGTGTTAACATATGTGCAAAGTTTCAAGGCTGTAAAATAAATAGTTGTTTCAAAAATGTTCCTTTTGTGTTGAAATTTACACTTTTGAGAAATAGTGATTTAAAGTACAAACTTACTATTAACTAATGCATACCAGAACTATAACCTGGATTGCTAGTGTCATCTGCAAGATCATCTTCTTGCCTACATTTTAATTGTTTGTTTTTAATTCTGGCTTATTTGGTTCATTGTAAAACTGACTATTCTGCTTTCCTTATACACGAATGATCTACTTTTTGCAATGCTCGACATTGGTAAAATTCAGGTGTTGAATGTTTAATACATCTAAAACTTTCAATTTGGTAATGAAGCTATGATTATATAAGTATATAGCTTCATGTACTATAGTTTTTGAAGTTCCCAATTGCACAAATACAGTTTTTGGAATTATACACCAAAAACTATTTCCGCTTTCACTAATAATTTGAGTTTTATCAAGCAAGCATCCAGATAAATGTTCAAGATTAGTGACCTCTAAATACTTTGTTTATGTAATTCTCTAATTACAATAGGTAAGTCGTGTTTATGCTTGTATGTGTAACCTTTCAGTATGTGGACGTATTAAATCTACACCACAAGTCACATCCCATGGGGCATAAACATGTCGTAGATTCAAACCTGTGAACATTTTATCAAAAATTATAGCCCATATAGCTTGCCTTATGGCTGACAAATTTTCCCGAGTTGTTTTGAACAGCCAAAACATAGCAACTTTGCAATTTGTTTATTTCAGCATCTGTCAAGCCATTACGGCATCCTAGAGATTTTCTGTCTTTAAGCTTTCTGTCTTTTAATTTTTATTTTAAGGCCCTAAGTCATGTCCCCATCATTTTCTCAACATGATTAACACATTCTAATTGTTCAATATTGACATATCTTTAGATTCTAAAACTGATTTGTATGCTTTAGAGTTCCCATATAGTCCAAATGTTGTATATATCGTAAATGGTGTAATGTCTGCGAGTGATGAGAGATACAAAAAAAAAGTGCACCTCTTCAACTTCCATTCCCCTACTATTTTCAATGTAACTTACCGAACATTCATTGCTATGTACATCGCTGTTAAAATTACACAAACGTTTCTGCGATAATATTTTAGCATCAACAACTTTCCCAGTGTCCAAACTAACTGCCGTAACAACACCATTTAGAAATATATAGTTTATTTTTAGCCATGTACCATTGATAGCCACTGGTACATTTGGTTATCCATTATTAAATATTGTTTCGGCAGCAGCTAAAGCCATAGACACTTTGGTTACTTTCTCTGTCACATTATTTAATGTATGCATGGAATCACAAAACCACTATGGTGTAAGTGACAAATGCATAACTCCGCAAAATATTTTTGCAACTGCTACTTTTTAAATAGACCTCATAGCATATGAAATTCTATTGTGTCCACTTCATATAATTTTGTACCTTTTTTGATTAACTACTGTTTAAGAAAACCTGGTAATAAGAAATGTTTGAATAAGACCACAAAAGTTACAACATATTAACAATTTTCTAGCCAAACCCTAGATTTGGTGACCAAAATTTATGTGAATACCTTGGTTTTTACATTAATTTTATGTAATTAATGTTGTTTCAAAGCACAAAAGAACAGTATAATGTCAGGAATTTCTCAGAAACATTCAAATGAATCTAAAAAAGAAACATTCTCTTTATTAAACTTACCTAACTTAGATTTTAAAGCTGATTTATTTAGGTTGAAATTGTCTGACTTATCAACATTCAAATCCATAAAAAGTTTGGAATGTTGTACTTTTCTTTTCAAACTCTTTCGTTTTTTAAACATTTTATTACTTAACAGAGTTTAAAAAACGTTTTGTAAATGTTTTATTAATGTTTTTGATGGAAAATACTATTGAAAACGATCGCAGAAATCCGTTGCATTTAAGGAGGTAAAAAAATAGGCTGTAAGTAAACAAACATCTATAACAATTCACTTCACTTCTTTCCTGGATAAGCTGCTGATCAAAATAAATTCTTTTAATCAAATTAAACCATTTGATAAGGCTGAAAAGTAGCATGTGTGTTTTGTTTTGATTTGAGAGGGCGTGGCAGTCAGCGGTTTTGGGGTTTGACAGATGTAAACAACTTTTTAAAAAAATATTAAAAATACTTCTAATTAAGCTAGAGCAAAAATTTAAACTGCATTAGAAAGAAAAAGATTGGTATTTTATGTTTCAATCAAAATTGAAAAATCAATTATTTAATGGATTTTCGTGAAGTGACCCCCTAGTGAAATTAAAAATTGAACTCTCATAACTCGCAGACCTCAAGTCCGGGAGCATAACTTCCAGGCAATAACGGCCACCAGTAACACAGAAGCACCCACAAACAATAATTAAGAGTGTACGCTTCCTTGAACAGAAAGAAAGTGGTTTATGTACTTTTTATGGGCACGAGTACCATCCAGATCCCATTTCCAGTTGCGGAGAGTAAAAGTTTGAGAGTAACCCTAAAAACGAAAAAAATTTTTTTTTTGTTGCGTCAGCAATTTTTTATCATAATATAAGCAATTGTCCAGTCTTTCTGAAAATGGAAGCACAAAAAAATAAAAAAAAGACTCTTGAATGGGAAAAAATGTTCTAACTCAGGGATGGACAAACCTTTTCGGTCACGAGCCAAAATTTAAAAAAAAAAGTGTATGAAAAAATGATTGTTGAAAAAACTAAAAATACATGCTTTGAATGTAGATCGAACTAAAAATTAAAAAAAAAGTATAGCTTAAAAAAACTAAAAAACAGGCTTTTATGTAGTTAATTGAACTAAAAAGTATAAAAAAAATCATTCGTAATATAAGAAAAAACTATTAATAGAAAGTTAATGTCATTTTGGTAAAATCATAGTGTGCTTTGTACTAAATATTTACATTAACTCAGTGCAAACTTTCAATACTGGCGCCCCCCGTTTCAATCACAATTTTTATCGCCCCCTTATACATTTTTACTGAATGCAATAATAATGCATTTTTACGGGCATATGTTACTTTTAAGCAAAAAAATAAAAAAACTAAGTTATTTTTCCTTTCTCTGAAGAAATTAAATTGACATATTACAAAAATGCGGTTGCTTTGAAAAAAATATAGATATCAAAATATAGAAAATGAACTCAATTTCTTATCTTAAAACCCCTTTCAAAAACTTTGCTCTGTAAGACAAGCCCATGGACAGCTAATAATTATTAAACTTGTTCTTTTAATTTAGTATTAATTAATTGGTCATAACATACTCTGACCACTCAACATTAAAAGCAGTGTTTCTCAAAATGAAAAAAAATCATAATTTTTGTTAAAAATAAAATGCACTTTGACAGGAAACAATACGAAATTATAAACCGTACAAATTAATACGTTATATTAAATTTTGTGTATATCTGAACTAAAAATTTTTTTATGTTTTTCTCTAATTTTTAAATTGGAACAGATCGCAAAATGATGTATTTAATTAAAGATTCATTTCCTTCAGCATTCATTTCTCAAAGTACAAATGTCATTGGAAAAATAGTCTAGTCAAAAATATCCATCACATCTGGCATTATCGGATACGTTTGCGTGAGTCTGGGCAAATCGGAAAAATGTAAAAATGCTTTTCCTCGTACAATTCCAGTCAGTTTTGGATAATAGCTATTGAATCTATCTTGAATGTACATTTTTAAATTTGCATGTTAATTGTAATTGTAATTAAATATTTGAAAAACAAAATCAAATATTTTTAAGTCGTATTAAATAAAAGAATCAACAAGTACATGGTTCAAAATTAAATCAAGGTGATCTTCTCAAAAATACTTAAATTTTGGAACCACTACTTAAATGATGGGAAAAAAGCCCCAGCTCGATGTGTTAAAACTTACAAATAACAACATGTGTTGTTTTTATAACATGTAAAAATCATTTAGTGCTTTTTTTTGGATGATATAAAGTTACAGTGGTACAAGGATTAGGGATTTATTTCAAGGAAACTCCAGAAGGGCTCTCAACTTCCCAACTGGATGAAATCTTCATAGATTTCACAGTGATTAAAAGGCAATTTTGTAATAAATCGCTCTTTGAATTTTGGGGTGAGGTGGATGAGGAATTATCAACAACTTCGTATAAATTACCATTTTCAACATCCTACCAAACCGGATTTTTCTGCAGTGGATGCCTTGAAGACAAAATATAACTCATTGAAAAATAACTCTTTAAGTGTCAATTTCGATTTAAACCTTCCTTTGAAAAACTTTCCTCCACAAGACAAGCCCGTGGATCCCTAATTTATTAAACTTGTTCAATAGTAATGATTGATTGATTGAATATTAACGTCGCACTGTTCAGCTGCACGAGGGCTTTTGACGACGGACCACGTAATTTTGAACCATGGTCATACGTGGATGATGAGCTGGCAATCCTCTCTCCTAACTACCACACCACACCAACGGGAAAACGTTTCAACTCTCAACAGATTTAACGTGTAAAACAAGGCAGGTCTTTAGTGGTACTGGGCTCGAACTCGTGATGGCAAGCCACGATCCGATACCTATACCACTCGGCTACCGCGGCCAAATTCAGTAATAAGAAATTATTTATAAAATACCTTCTTCAGTACTGATACATCAAACGTATACTGGCTGAAACACCGACTGCATGAGTTCATTTTTAAAAAATAAAACATTATTCTTGATATAATAGCTGAACTGTAAAGAGTAAAACTGTGTGCACGACATTGTATACAAAAATGTAAAATGATTTTTTTTTAGATAAATACTATAATTGTAAATAACTGTTTTTTAAAGAACTGTAATTTTAAACCTCACACAATTAGCATTTAGAATTAATGTTAAATTATGAAAAAAGAATATAAAATTCCGATGAAGAATAATTGTGTTACTTTTCAAATTTAAAGCGAGAAGACTTCAAAATGTTTTAACCCGGGAGCAGGCGCGTACTGATACTAACGCTAATGGTATCACCCCAATCATTTGTAATTTATTTTTACTGTAATACGATACAAATCGAATTCTAGTGAATATTTTAATTTATAGAAAGTATACTACCTTCTTTCAAGGACTATTCAATTCTTTGATGATTTGAGAAAAATCCAATAAAACTGAACTAAAATGATTCAAAAGTACAAGACCATAATAAAGGACGCAAATCAGACACTTTTCAATTATCCTACAGAAATGTTAAACCAATCAATTCTTTTCCAAATATCGCAAAACTCAATTATTTGAAAAAGCAAACGCATAAAAGATGGGAGGGAACTAATATTGATAATAACCATACCATAAGATTGAAGGTCAATCAAATGATTAGCAAACGTAGTATGCAGCCTGGCTGAAAAGTGAATCATGACTTGCTTTTCTTTTACTACAACTAATGTACAGTATTTCAATAATAATTACAGTGGTGAATTGTTTATCTTCTTAGAATTTTTCTCAGGGTCTGGGTTTCGTTTTTTCTTTTAACGAGTAATATTTTATGTTAAAAGGTAATAAAAAAATCTCTCATTGAGGAAATACAGCAAATAAAACAAAACGTTTTTTTTCTACTTTAATTTGGTTTGGGGATCAAAGATAGCTATTTGATGACGGAAAAAAGGCACATAATAAACATAAATTATGTCAGTGTTGTGTGTATTTTTATTATTATGGAAGAAAGCATTTTGTTTTACTTCTCTTTCCGTTTATTTTTTAAAAAAATCTTTAAATTTTCGAAGTTAACTATCATTTCGAATAGAACTAAAAATAACAATGATAAGTTTTTTTAAAGATATAATTTATTTAGGTATCAGATACTTCCTATCAACAATGATAAAAAATACACTACCTCATAGACAGTATAACATTGGATTCGTTCTTGTGCTCAGTATTTTTTATCATATGCTATTGATATTAAAGATAAAAAAATTTTAATAGATGATGTCAAAACTCAACGAGTCTTAACTAAAATCTTGAAAATGAAGTCCCTGAGCTAATTGAATGTCCAGATGGATCGTCGGAATACTGGATCAACGAATTAATCCAAAACTAAAACCCTTAAAACTATAATTCATAATTTATGAATATTAGAAAGAATATAAATATGAATAAATTTGGGTAAACTTGTTCGGAAATCAACAATAGAAGCAATTGTACTATTGAAGATTTTAAGATTTATTTTTAGAAATACATTGAATCAAAAGAAAAAAAAAGGTTCTATTGTATAAAAATCTTTTAAGATCAGTGTTAACTTATAGATGTGAAACTTAGCCCATGTCTTGAACAGAAGAACATATCAAATTTTAAGATTTATTTTTAGAAATTCAGGAAAATGAACATGGCGAAGAATATCAAATTTAGAAAATCTGACATTGTTAACTTCATCAAAATTCAACGATCTAAATGGGCAGGTCACGTTATCAGAATGAGCGAAGACCGCACGACTAAAAAGTCTTCAATGCTCAACCAATTGGCACACAAAGAAAGGGTAGGCCAAATCTTAGATGAAATGATGGTCTCGAAAAAGTTTTGAGAGCTAAGAACTGGAAGACACGCTAGCAGGAAGAAGGTTGGCCTGGAAAAGGCTTCTTTAGAAGGCCAAGGCCCACCCTGGGCTGTCATGCGACTGAGGAAGGAAAGACACTTGTGCCAGCTTGAAGATCGTGGGTGTGAGAGAGTTCTCGAGGAAGAAACAGACATGGTCATTGAAATAACTACTTTTATACAATCTTTAGTACTTTACGCAATATGCAACTTTGTAATTTAATTCTGGGAGCTATATGAAATCCTAACTCTTAACAGGATCTACTTAATTATGGAAAGTATTTATCTGGAGTGGATGCTCCTTGTATGATCCTTCTTGAATCCCGATAGCTCGGTCAGCTGAAAGGTTGATTACGTCACCAATTCCTGGTGGATTCTACATCTTCTAATCTCAAGACAAGTGGCATTCCAGTGAATGTTCACGTTCACTAACACTTGGATTTCATGCTTAACAATCAACACTTTACCATTAACTCATATACTTAACGACCGACACTTAAATATTAGTTACATTTGCATAAAAAATTCAGCCATCTCTACTAAAATCGGTTTTTAAACTAAATCACAGTTAAAGAATATTTTCCACAGGACGATTGATAGAAGAATCTTAATAGTACACGTTACGAACTTAGCACTGAACTTAGAACTGATTTTCCCCACAAAATATATAAGTATTTAAATGCAATAGTAAATGGTAGTTCAAAAAATGAGGGAAAACCATCAAAGCTCTGAAAATATTTTCAAAAAGAAATATTATCCAACTATTATTTTGCCCCAGTGCTCTGGGCCAAAATAAATCTAAATATATTCAAAATAAACAAAGGACAGAAAAGTTCTTTCACGACTTCATATTTGATGGATTTTGGGGATGATGCTGAAAATAGTAATACCACCAAAGAACATAATACACACTAATTCTGACAAATGTAACGGATAACTGTATTTTTCATCTCGCTCTTAGTATGGAATTCTTGCCATCTCAGTAAGAAGCACTGTTTATATTGCCTAATGCATCTTAATTTACCTAATCACATCTTCCAGTAAGCAGCCAGCTTTGTCATATTTCCTTCATAAAGATTGATTAGGCGTATGTGGTAAAATAAGTTGGCTTTGGCAACACAAAGGGTCGCTTGACTCCGGTATTCGTTCTTTTGTATAAGAATTGGGAATTTTGTTTTCTCAGGATGAAAAGAATTATTGCTATGCTTTGTTGACTGAAAGACAATGAATTCTTTAGGTTGGTGGATTTCGTGAGCTATAATAGAAAATTCCCTCTGACTTTGTATTAACAACGACAGTACATTTTAGTTGTTAGCTGAATTGTATCATTTTTTTGATTAACTGTCAAAGATACGTGTTCGCTTTATGCGAAGTGATTGCTAGTAATAAAATAAAAACAGTAATACGTTTGGTATGAAACGTGTGATGGTTGTTTTAGTTTCTAAAAATATATTTTAATTTTTGTGACAACTTAGAAATCTAATTAAAAGTGCGAGAGTCATCTAGAAAGAAAAAAAAACCGTTCGTAACAAAGGACTATTTGCGAGGTCAATCCTCTCTAACTCGTTTTTTTTCCATCCAGTCAAATTGGCACTTTGAGGAAGAACAACACAACGCCACAATTTAACGCCATTATAAAAAGCATTTAAATATCCATTGAGATATGGAACAATGGACAATATTGCTACAATGCTTCTACGTGAATTACATTCGCCTATTGCTGAAATACAGTCACTATTAGAAGGTCTTAGAAAATTTCTCTTTGGCGAGTTCAAAGACTGCATCTAATTTAAAAATTAGACCCATTATTTCTTAGTATTTAGTTTGTCTTGTCAATACATTGTATAATAAGGTTTAACGTTATGTTAATTAAAAAGAATTATTGTGAAAAAAATTAGTTGCGATTCTTTCGAGTTTGATTTAATGCTTTCTCAACCCTTACAGCTTTTGGATCACCCTGGGAACCTTAGCGATCAGCAAGATCTCTACCTCAACCAACTCGAGGAAGAGGTACTACGACATGTTTAGTTAGAAAAAAAATGTAAAACTCAGTTATTGGAAAAAATCATAATATTACATACATTAAATCTTATTTCACTTCTCTATATAATCATTCCGTGCATATAAACATTTGCCATATTCATTGAAGAGCTTCAGAATTCCCATGTTATAGTTGTTCTGCCGGTAGTGCATTAAACTTTATGTTCACTGTAATCTTCAACTTTTCATCTCTTGCAACCTAGAAATTATTACCGTCTTTTCCTAAATACTTTCACTCTGCTTAGGGAAAAATAGTAATTGCTAAGAGCAAAGTCTGGACTATCAGTCATTTCTTTGAATGTAGTGAACACAAGGCTTAACGAACTGGAGGATAAATAGCATAACATAATAATTCTGAATATCATGAGAGCAAATGAATAATGTTTAAATATAGGAAATATTATGTAGTGAAATGAAAAGAGTTTCATTGCATGCAACAGAAACATTTTTTCAATAAATATTAGTTTTCAATTTTTCACAAGGAAAAGATTTTTATATTCTGTTTTCTGGATGACCTTCTTGATAAATTGTATTCAGTGAGCTCAACCCTTCATTAGCCCGCGGTCACTCGGTTTTTGCTACGTCATTACTCGCGGGGTGTAGAGAACACCCCAAACTCTTAACATGTGTATTTAAATATGAAATTTTTAACTCAATTATGATATATATTTATGAAGTATAAGATGTCTTTTGTATTATACAAACAAAATTATCAAGTTCATTGCATTAAAATGAGACTAACATTAGTTTAAACTAAACCTACAAAATTTTCATTTTAAAGTACACAATTTTATATTTTTTCATAAACCACAAGTAAAACGTATATACCAGTAGTAAATATGCCTTATAATTAATGAAAACGATAGTAAAGATTAGAAAAAAATAATATTTTAATCATCTTTCAAACATTCAGAGCAGACTGTATTCATATGCTTTAAGCACATATTTTTCTTACATTAAAGACAAAAACAAATAATTTTCACATCTTTCACCCGTGGGCAAACAGTGCAACGCCCCTTTTTTGGTGGATTAATGCTCTTTTTAATATATTCTGTGTCAGTAAAGCTTCTTTTGAGTGTTTTGTTAAGGTTTGGTAGATCCGATCTCATATCCCACTGTGGTTGCACAAGATCCATTCTAATATCCTCTAATAATATTGAAAGTCTCATTTTTAGAAAGAACCGGATGATAGACAATGGAAGCAATTCCTGCAGTATTAAGTATATGATAAAATATTCGCAATGGCCAAATGTTAAATATTCGCGATACATCATATGTACTGCACATTTTATCAGGGGTATCAACACCGCCTGCAATAAAAATTTACACAATTTCAAGTTTCATCTCTCCAAATTTGGTTCCGAAATGACGCAGTCATTGAATTTACTTAGTTCATCTTGACAATATGTTGATACAGTATCTAGTAGACGACAATGTCGCAGTTTCTCCAATTCCCATGGAGTTTGTCATAATTTCTGGAAAAGCTTTTGAAAATTTTTTTTAAAAAAATTATATTTTACAATAATTGTATAGAATTATATTATTTTTATACCACATTTTTTGAAATTTTAAATAAAATATGCATGCATATTTAATATATTTGAGAAAAAAAATGTAAACGGAAAGAGTAAAACGTACTCTTTTGTAGATGCTTCGAGTACGAAAATATAACTCAATCACTCGCGGGGTGTTCTCAGCACCCCAAATAAACTTTTGAAGGTCGTTACATTCCAATCATCCTAGCGAGATTGATTACATCACGACTGAAGGTTCAATGACCTAAAATGGGCAGCTACTGAAAAAATCGTGGTTCTGAGCATTCTTTTTAGAATCGTAGGAGGCGTTCCTTGTCGCTGGGGTGTACAGAACACCCCGCGCGAGTGATCGCGGGTTAGGTGCGTGAATCTCTCAGATACATAATAAAAATTGTTTCGGTGCTGTGACCACACAGTGGGTTGGAACACGCCCTTCTTCTTATATCTGCCTTTCGTCGCTTGCCCTTGGATTCAATATGAAAAACGAGGGCAATTTCTTCATATTTTGAGCGGCATGTGCCATTGAATCTGATAGTCTGTGTCAGTTGTGCTTTATGTCTAATAAATGTATTTATTACCTCGTATTGCCCATTTTCATTTAACTTGATATGTCATCCTTCATAGCAGTTTTTCTGAATTAATCCAACTAAACGTGGTTGGCGACTCCTTGTTCTATAGGGATTTGTCATCCCCATACAGCCTACTATTACCTTTTTGAATTTGTCGGTCGAATTTGGAACACCCTGTATAAATGCGCTACAGAGATACCTTATTGGCTATGATCACGTGGTCTGCATTACTTTTTTATCGATTTGTGGGTACAAATCCTGACACATAGGTAAGCTTATGTATGTTAAATACGTTAAGTCTCAAAATTTACTCGTGTTCAACGTGTGGAACAAAGAAGAGTTAATTATCAGCTCAAGTACAGCCCTTCTAACTTGTCCGTGATTCAACTACTACCGTATTTACTCGAATCTTAGCCGCACTATTTTCCAGAGTTAGTACTACTGAAAATTGGATGCGGCTTAGAATCGAAGGAAGAACAAGGACAAATTGTGTTTTCATCCCCCTTTCAAAAGAAAAAAAATAATTGTTCACTCTGGCCACTTCCATCAATGGCTTAATCCATTAAGCAGTTCATCTCCAGAAATCAGTCTATTCTAAATATCGTTTTGTGCCCGTATTTAGATTTTTTTGTATAATCTTTCTTTTATCCACCTAAGCATCAAAGATTTCAGTAATAATATCGAGATGAGTTCACTATGACGAAGGTATGAAAAGGGAGGCAATTTTATTTGAAGAAGAAAACAGAGCAGCGGCCACAGAAAATTTGACATGGATGAAACAAACATAGTCAATCGCGTAAACAAAATATGATTTTTGCTTGTAAAGGTTCAGCAATCTTTAATAATTCTCTTACATTCTTCTATAATGCATTCTTTAAAACAAAAATGAAGCTTAGAAAATGCACTGGATAGCACGGAGGATAACTTCGTGTGGGAAAATGGCCAGTTAAATAAATTATTTTCTAATTAGTTCTCATTAAATTTTTTCTTAAGTATAAGGTATTGATGGACCTTTTATGCAATATTTTTATTTTTTTGTCAAAAACGTGTAGATCACCGATACTCAATCTGCGGCCCACCGAGTCTTTTTAAGTGCCCCCCCTATTGCTCAGACAAATTCATTTATTTAGGAACATTGCTTTAAAAACTTGGGGGGGATTCTTTGTCAAGAAATCAAATATATCAATTTTTCTTTTTGCGGTCAGTGTCGTACGGGTACGGAATGATGTTGTTTTTCTGTTTGGAACGGTTACGGTTAATAATAATAGACAACAGTGGAGTAGTGACAATTTTATGAGAGAAACTGATTTTTAACTATCTTTCATACCTTGCAAGTAAAAATATTCGAAAATATATCGTTTCAAGACGATTGGGTGACTGAATATTTTATAGTGAAAAACAAACATAGATCAGTAATTGTTTGGTTTGTCACGAAAGTGCTGTATTTAAAAATACCAATAAACAGGAATTATTCAATGACACTTTTCCTTGAAGATCTCTTTCAAGAAGTGATAAAAAGGCTTTCTTGAATAATCTTTGCAATAGCAACAGATTGCTTTGTCAGGGTAATATCTTGTGACGTCCCACGCGTCTTTTTTTAACAAGTCCTTTGGGTTCTTTGGGACAGAATTACTGGCAACTCTTTTCCTACCAAATCCAAGAAGTGAAGTGTGAATAAAAGATGCAATTGAACAAACTTTTAAATATAGGATCTTAGAGTAAGTGGGATGGCAATGTATGGTAATGTTTGACAATTGACGTTAGTTTGTGGCAGTTGATGGTTATTACAGTTCGTGTTCAAGTCTGAATGAGTTTTGTGTGACGTGAATTCAAATTATTAGTGATCGAATAGAAGGAATCAGCCAAGTTGCATACCATTGCATACAAAGACAAGATTGATCGTTACTCCAAGCTGTAATAAGGTAGGATTGATTATTTAATATTAGAATCGGGAATTAGGCTGTCCGTTTATTGATAGAGGTCTAAATTAGAATAAATCTTATTGTTAGTTGTGTATTTTTACCATCGTAGATTCTCTCATATTAATTATTACAATTTAATTTGTTAAAGGTTTAAGTTGAATATCTTAATAAAGTCATTTTAAGATAATGTTTGATTCTAGTTATTTCGCTAATCGTACACCTCTAACTCACGCTGATACTTCGAGAGATGTACTTCCAAGGGGAGGAACATCACAATCTCAGTGGTAACAAAGACATCCAATGAAGTTTGTTATATTATTGGTAATCATAAGAAACCGTTTACTGATGCAGAAATAGTGAAGAAGTGTGTCTTAAATACTTTTAATTTAGAGTAAGTGACAAAAATATAAAAATATAATTGAAAAAAGCAAAACAGGAGTTATAATATTTTGATCAATTTTCCACATTTTAACTTTCCAATGTTATCTTGGTCTTAAAACACCCCCCTTCCCCATTTATCATCATGTTGACATATGTATTCGGCCCAGCAGAAAAAAAGGTTGAGTACCCCTGGTGTAGATTGTAGATAACTTGGGGTGCGGCTTAGAATTGATGACAACATTTTTTCACAAAAACATTTCAGGAATTTGGGGTCCAACTTAGAAATGATGGCGGCTTAGATTCGAGCAAATATGTTATTTCCAAGAGACACTAAATTGCTTTAATCAGTTATTTTATTTTTTACAATTTCAAGTTTTAAATTTAAAAAAAAATTATATAGAATTAATGGAACCGTATGCATATTGCAATTTAAAAATTATGTATCCAGATTGAATAATTTTAATGTCATTCTTTGATATGAAATATAAAAGCAATAAACTTTGCTTGAAGTACGAAAAACCAAAATTCATTACAAAAACTTCTTTTCATGTTAAAGTTTAACAAAATGATGTTATAAGATTTTGAGTATTTTTTTAAAGAAACAATTAATTATTCATCTGACTCAGAATCGATAAAAACTAAAAACGAGATGGTTCTTTAATGTCATCATTACGAGCAGCTGATTTTATGGTTCGAGAATAGTGAAAAAAAATAGCTATTTGAAGGCGGAAAAAAAACTAAGCCTTTCGTAATTCCCCATCTTTTATTCATTATTCATAATATACAAGATAAAACTGACACAAGCGGAGGAAGGTAAAAGAAAAACTTATTTTTTTCTTTGGATTTTCTTGGATTAACGTTTCAGTGAAATTACATAAAATCTGTTCTATCAAACTCTGGAGAGTATTACTGAGTTACTTATAATGTTATTTTTAAGAATGACTATATTATGACGTTATTAGAATGCTACATTACACACACACACACTGTAGCTTTTGGTAATACTTAAGAATTTATTTTGAAGGAAGAAAAAAAACCTAAGAATTTTAAGGTTTTTTAAGTGATTATGATTAAGGTAAATAAATATTGTCGCAAAATATGTAGAAAAAAACTTTTAATGAATGCAGTCGCATTCACGATGAACTCGGAATTATATTTGAGCGTAGTCCATAGAAGTAGGCTTATGATATACAGGGTATCTGGACTTAAATTATCCAAAAGTTGTGGCTTATTATTACGGAACTACCTATCAGAATGTAATAAACTGTAATCCGTGGATTGGAAACCCCTCCGAAATTTTTCGGGTCTAGTCCGATCAGCCATACGTGCGTGCATTATTCATCGCAGACGATAAACATGGTACACTAACTTCATTAGTAAAGGTGTGGATGGCACAGCAAAAGTTGCAGTGCGTACTTTGTTTAACAGAATTTAATTCAGTCACCGTGTACAGCGACATGTTCGAACGAAATGGAATGCCGTTACTGGCTTGCCTAATGGACTTATGAAACACGCACACGATGACTCCTATCAAAAAAAACGCAAGGATGAATCACGCAAATTTTTTTATGATTTTATTTTATAGGCCATCGTATAAGCTCATGAACAGGTGCCATAACTTTACACAAGATGACAAACTTTAAAAAAATGCGTTTTACTTGTGTTTTTCGCGAAAAGTCAAACGGGGACAGCGATTGCTCAAAAGTTTTGAAAATAATTTGCGTGTTACGTATAACAGGATACTTCAATAATTTAAAAATATAATATTTTTTTTCAGTTAAATACCTTAAAATCTTTTAATTTTTAATTATTATTCAAAAAATTTTTGTGCATTAAATTAAATTTGCATTTTAATAATAAAAATTTTTTCTGCTTTCAATGTATTTAAAAAATATCAACTCATACTTTTTCAAAAAAAAAAAAGTAAGTATTTTTGCGTTTCAACAGCAGAAACCAAACGTCAAAAATGTGAAGGACAATCGTTAATTCCAAATTTCGAAAGAAAGTTGAGTTGTTAAGCGACAGCCGCTCAAAGAACTAAAATTCAGAGTACCGTAATTTATTTCCTTCTTCGATGTGTGTTTGAAAGAAGACTTTTCCTACGAAATTGAAACAAATTATTCGTCTATGGCAACTCTTTCCAGGCTAAAATGTCATTTAAATTCGGAGACATTTAGTTTTCTTCAAAAAACTGTTCTTTTTTTCAATAGTTTCATTTTTCCTATAGTCATGGTTTTTGTCTTTCCATTTCTTGCGGATTTCAAATGACAAAGCTGAGTTTTCGATTCATCTTTTTTTGTTTTAGGAAGAAGTTTTCAAACTGCTAGATTCAAGAAATTCAGTTGCAGATTTATGAACTGTAAATCGTTTTGAAGTATCGTATCTGGAAATTAAGAAATAAATAAGTTCTTTTTTTTTCCGAAGACGTACTTTCTGGGGATGGAAAATTCTTCCATAGCACATTATGAGAAAGTTTTCATGAACCTGTTACAAAATCTGAATATTCAACCTTTCATACTCGAGGGCCAAATTAATAAATTTACAATAATCCATGGGCCTCTTCAATAAATAAACTACGATTCTCGGTTCATATGACTATCAAATAGATATTGCAGTCAGAAAATGTATGTATACTTATACATTAACAAGGAAGAGGGAGGTTTGTGTTTTAATAGATTTCAACAAAAAATAATAACTTAAAAGCAATAGGTAGTGTTATCAGAAAGCTTTGCATTCATATACCTAGAAACCTACTATATATCGAAATAGAAAGGTCTATCCGAACGTACGAGAAAAGCTCATACAGTAATACATTCAATATATACAATACCGCGATATTGCTAGGGTATTATATATATATATTTGGCGATATATAAATTAAAAAATTATCGCCAAATCCGTCGCCAACTTGGCGCTAGCTGCAATATTTGGCGAGTTTACCATTTAAACCAATGTTAAAGCATGGGGGCCAGGCAATGCAGTGGAAAATGATATTACAGGTAAACAGGGTTGAAATCACATTAGATACGACAAATTAAACTGTAGAAATGAACACAAATGAGTATAAACAATTAGAATAAGATATAACATATATACTTATACATTAACAAGGAAGTGGGAGATTTGTTTTGTAGATTTCAATAATACAATAGGTAGTGTTATCAGCTTTGCATTCATATATATATATATATATATATATATATATATATATATATATATATATATATATATATATATACGATGGACGGATTCGAATTTGGAGACACCGTGGTCCAAGGCTGCTGAACTTTTGCGTTATGCGTCGCCATACTGGTCCTGCAACCGGTATCATGATTTGGGGTGGTATTAGATTTTATTGTCACACCCCGAGTACGCATTTTCGGTACACTGGATAGCCAGTGCTACATTTCGGAGGTTAATGGAGCCCGTGAACCTCCCATACATTCAACGCTTGCCATCAGCCATATTCCAACAGGAAAATGCGTGACCACACGGGGCACGCAATGTTCTTATTTACCCTTAAGATTGAATTGCTTCCATAGTCCACTTTTTCTTTTGATCTATCGGTAATCGAAAACGTGTTGTCCGTGCTTGCACAATGACTGTCCCGGGATACACCATCCGCTGGCTACAACAGATAAACTTGAGCAGTATGTGGAAGTGGCATATGGACTGCTGTACCCCAAGGTACATCTAAAGCTTCGCTCTTGGATTCTGCACCGAAACGTGTGGCAGAGGTTATAGTTAACAATGGCGGCTAAAGTAACTACTGGTTTTTCATTATCTCCACATTACAAGCTGTAATGTTAATCGTTTTATCTTTGTGCAACATGTTATCTGCCAAATAACTCTCGATGTGATATCTCTGCTGTTGCAGTTTGCGTGGCCAGCAGTGTATGTATAAAAAAGGTTTGTTTTTTAATATTTAGATATAGATAGATATTTCTTACATGCACACACAGACACACGCGCACTCATATCTTTTTTTTTTTTATTTTCCTTTTGAAAAAGCTCAATTCATTGTGTTGTTCGGAAAAATCTTTTTGGCAACACTTCAAGATATATTACTGGTATTCTTTTCAAATTCCAATACAGATTCCAGCTTACATAATATTTATGAAAAAAAAAGGAAAAAAAAACATTTTACACATGACTTTAAAAAAAAATAGATTTAGAGCAGTTTTTAGATTTTGTGTATCTAAAAAAAAGCAAGACTTAGTAAAAATTTTAGAAAATTTCTCATATATTTGTAGTAGTGACACCTCATTTTACAGATGACCTTTTTAGTCAGGTGCAATGAAATTTTATATTCTCCACTTATCTATCATACTATTCTCGATTTTTCTCCAAATAAAGTATTCTTCTATTCATAAGTTCAAAGCCTCTTCTTTTGCTTTGTGTTTTCAATTTGATCTCATTCTTTTCTCTTTTTTTCATTCTTCCTAAATTTACATAATATTCTGTGAGCAATTGTATACCAAAAAAGACTGTGCACCGTTTTAAGAATGAACTTCTTAAAATGGAAAAAATATGGATCAAATGAAATATCAATATTTTTTAAGGTTTTATTATTGCCGTATATAAATTTCAACAGTCAGAAAAATGCCTAAAAAAGTTATTCTATTTTTTAAATGAAAGTTTTTTGAGTAAGATTTACAGAAAAATCTTCATTGTCAGACTTATCTTGAAATGAAAAAATTGGAACATAATTTAATTAAATATTATGCGAGGGTTTCGAAATTGATGGATTCGCAGCAAGAGAAAAGTCTTGCTGCGAATCCCTCAATTTCCAGTAGCAACGTAGATGTAGCAAATTTTGCGCGGCTATGCATTTTTCTGACTATTTAGCTGTGAAACCCGTGCTGTTCCTGTTTTGTTTTCATTTGTGTTTTTATGTTCATATTTTTATGATTTATTCAATATTATAAAGTAAAATCTCTGTTACATTTTTTTTGTATATTTTTACTCTTAAATGTAGGTTTTATGTGTAAATTTGAAGTACCCAGTTAAAAAAAATACGCTTGAACTTACTTTGATAAAATAACTACGTATCGAGAGGATTAAGAGTTTATCTGAATGAAAAAGCCTATTCAATTTTAAGTTTGATTTCATACGAGCCTATTTAAGGTTTTTAGGATATATGAAAATACAAAATTTACGACATGCAAAATAAATTTTAAAAGAATTAACATTATAATTAAAAAAGTATTAATTTTCAATTAGTTTTACTTATAATTGAAACATACTGGAAGCATTTTTGTTTCCATCTTGACCTTATAGTTATACATAAATATTTATATTTAGCAGTTTTATTACACTTAGGTAATAAAATAAATAATTTGAAGGACAAAAGAAAGATAATTTTAGAATACATTTAAATACTAACTATTTGTTACTTTATGTTGGCAATAAAAAGACTATTATATAGAAATCAAATACATGAATTTAAAGTTTTTGAATAAGACTTTTGTGCAATTATTTGACTATTTCGTAAAAAAAAAAATACAGTTGTTTCTGTTATTGAACTGTTCCAAAACAACCCTTAATTTAATCAATTATAATCTTACAAATTATTCATTTGATTAAATATTTTACAGACTGTATTTCAAATATTGTATATCTAAAATATAACGCCATCTAATGTAGGAAGAACTGTATTTCTTCAGTCACGCACAAAATATTCTTGTCAGAATAAAAATACAATTTTCTTTCGGCTGTTTCTAACAATTTACAATTAAAAAAGAAGAAATAAAAAGAAAGGAATTGCAGAGGAAACAGATTTTCTCCAGGGCTTAAAACAATTTTAGCTTCGGAGGTAAAAAAAAAAAAAGTAACGGTTTCCAGATGTTACGCTGAAGCAAAAGTTAACGTTCAAGTTTTCGTTTGTTGAAAGACGCTTTTTCATATTTACAGCAATCTTATGTATTTTTACTTTCATCTTATGCGAGCTATATTTCTTCCAACTAAATTTTTGAATTTTGAGGATATGAAATTTAATTTAAACTGTAAAAGTAAAACTATAAAATTTAATTTTCGTGATTGTTCAGCTTAATGGTACCTTGTGGAGTTTTTAAATTGCATATTTTGGCACACTTTTTCAATTTCTCACTAACCAGCATTTTTTACTCATTTTAATATGTTTTTCTTACAGTTTGTGCAGTAAAGTATAAAGTTTAAAGCAACAGAACAATTTTTTCTGTACAATTATTTTATTTATTTTAAAAAGCATAACGTATTAAAACAAAAAAGAAAATAAATTATCTTTATTTCTGTTACCTATTAGATAACTTTCAAATAACTTACAATAAAGCATATCTTATTATAAAATTTAGAGCTAAAGATTGCCTGTGTTCAAAATATCTTAAATTTTAAATTCATCTCTTAAATAATAGTTTCTAAAATTCAAAAATTTAAATAAATTTAAAATCATTATTTTTTTATTATCTCGTTACAAAATAATGTCTACTCTCCACAAAAATCGAAGTATGCAAAATACAGCAATGCACTCATGGACAAAAAAATTAGTGCACCAAGAAGGGTCTTCAAAACGAAACGAAATTTTGCATACGTAATGACTACTTTGATATTAGTAAATGATTAGAAAGTCAAAGAAAAAGGGTATTTTATTTGAGAGAGAAAGGCAAATGAACGGAGGATTTAATACCCTGTTGAACCCTATCTAGCTAGAATGCTCTATGCGATATGATCGGGCATTGGCGCATACAAATTTTGTATGATGTCTTGAGACATTTCGTTCCATATTTGCTGTAACCTAGCTTCTAGTTCGTCCAAGCTCGTAGAATGCCCAACTCACCGTCCCAAATGATACCAGATATGTTCAATTGGAGACAAATCTGGGTACCGGACAGGCCAAGAAAGGTAGTAACAGTGCGAAAACAGACTTGTGACAACCTTGCCGTATAAGGCAGAGCATTGGCTTGTTGAAAAATGGCTCATGAGAGCCATCGCATGAGTGGCAACACATGTGGTCGCAGGATTTAATGGATATACCGCTGGTCTGCCATGTGGTGCCACGGATCAATACTAGGGGTGACTATGTATTGTAGGCAATGGCACCCCATACCATCAGACCAGCTGTGGGAGCGGTGTATCGCTGTAAAACAAAGGCAGGATTGAGGCATTCACCATGGGGTCTCCACTCACGAACACGATTGTCATCACTGCTGAGATTGAATCTGGATTCTCTCAGCAGTGATGACAATCGTGTTTGCTAAGGCCGACCTGGTTCCATTCCGCTGCAGTTTCCTCGTGTATTGCACTACTTCCAAAGGAAGCGCAGCACGTGTAATGGATGCCGCGATCCCATATGACCTTCAGACAGGCTCCTCCGTATGCTTCGAGAAGATACATGGGAATCTAGTGAAGCTGCTACCAGTGCCTGTGGATGGCAGCTAATGAAGCAGTTGTCTGTACGTGTGCGTTTTTACGGTTTGGCATTCTTCTCGACGACTGGTCTGTCCAGGGCATCCTGAGCCTGGTCGTCGTGTAAATGACATCTCTTGGATCCACAGGTCCTAACACCTCCTCACAACACAATCCGAGCGGCCTAATTGACGAGCTACTCGCCTAGCTGACCACTCAGCTTCCATTTTGCCGATGATTCTCCCCCATTCAAACTGCGACAAATGCTCATATTGTCTTCGAAAACGGCGTAATGCCATGTCTATCTCAGCTGTTCCTTTGTAAACGATTCAACACACTTAAACAAGCTTTGGTTACCTGTTTTATACTCCTCGGAGAACGACGTTAAATGCCCTCTACCGGCTTTTCGTAAAGCGCAATCACGCTGCATTTCTAATCATGTGCATATCTCCCCAACTTGTACTTTCATGCCATGTTTCGTTACGATCCCGCAATTATTTCTTCGTGCGCTAATTTTTTTGCCCATGAGTGTACATAACATCATTGCTATGGAAATGGATTTTTTTAGGAAAAAATCTACTGGAAATGATTAAAAATCAGAACCTGAATCAAGTTTAAGGATTCAAGATTTGAATATTTTGAAAATCAAATTTAAAGATTAAATTTTAATTTTTTGCACTAAAATATAACACATTTTTACTGTTTTTTTTACACTTACATTTCCTATGGTGGGCTTTCTTTTCATTGAGTATTGGTGCATTATTTTTTTCTCATTCAAAAAAGAGACTTTCCAGCCTATTATTTGGACGTTCTAGAGCAGGGGTGGCGAACCAGTGGCATGCGAGACGATATTTTGGGCATGCCACGAAAGTTTTTAGTTCAAAACAACAAAGTTCATTATTAAGTATTTCGAAAAAACTTGTGTGTTCTGTCTCTGACTGGCGAGGAGAACGCTCGTTTGTTATAGCGTTTATTATTATTACAAGAAACTGCAAGTACTTCTCAAACTTGAAAAATGTTAAAGATTTATATGTACATGAGAAGCCAGACGAAGAAAGAAAGAGATAGAGCGAGTTATTGAAGAATTTATTTCTGGAAGTAATTCTTTAATCAAGAATAATTTCTACGAGATTTTCTCAGTTTCAAAAGTTATCCGAAAAGCTATTTTTTTTATTTACCCTGATGTGCTCTTCATTTAATAAACTAAACTTGTTCCAATCTGATTGGTTGGAAATTGAAGAATTTGAAATGCAACTGATTGTTTTCTAGTCTAGTTTAATATAGATTCAAAAATTTATGGAAAATAGGAAAAAAATGGAATTAATAGAAAGACAGAAAGATTAATAAGCTATATACGTAAAAATGCCAGTAACGAAATTTTAGAAACATGGGATTCGATTCCAGACACATTTAACTGTTTAAGAAGCTGACTCATGCTATTTTAACCATAGTTTCATCTATCTGTGCCTGCGAGACAACATTTTCAGAGATGGATTAACATTAAAGATTCACTTAGAAACTGTCTGGCTGTTTACTCCAGTTCAGTATGCATTCTGCTAAAAATATCTTACAATTCTAATATAAGGTATTTGTCATTTAACATACAAGTCACACTAATGTTACTTGATATATATAATCTGAATGGCACGTTTAACTAAAACGTTTACTACCATCCAGTGCAAAATGTATTCTTTCGTAGTAAATAAAGATTTTTGAGTTATTACTATTCAGTTTTATTATTTTCACAATAATCACAAATCGAAATTATTTTACGGCCCGTCTACACCTTATTATACAATTCTGTAGAAAAAAAAATGTCATGTTGATCTATAAATGTTAACCACCACTGTTCTAGAGCATAGTTTATGTTCCCTTTATTCACGCATTGCTAATCTAAAAAGCAGAATCGCCTAAAATACTTTATTTTTAAACCCAAAATATACCTAAATTACAAATTGTGGATAAGCTTAGAATTTTGCAATTAATAGATTTAATTATGTACATTTAAAAATGTTACAATTTTTCTAATGTATACTTATCATGGCCTTAGAAAGGTTAAAAGGAAATAATGGACTTTCTTATTTTAGATAATGAAAGTCGCAGTTGCTTCTCGATCATAAATTGCACAAACCTTTTATAGAATAACAATAATTACAGAACAACTGCATTTACTGCTCATTTTAATTTTCCGATTTTCCTCTTAAGAAATATTAAAATATGAAATAAAATTTTAAATAAAATTACTATTATTGGTCGACATTTTGAAGGTAAAAAAGTATCTAAAGAAGAGGCAGTGAGCCAAATTTATCTCAACATCACACATTTATCTTTTTAGAACACTTTATACATATCATTAAAAATTTTACTACTTTAATATTCTAAAAATAAGCTCTTAAGATTCAGTTTCAGCATATAAGAATTGCAATTTAGGTTACTCCATTTCTCCTTTTGATAAAGGAGGTTATTTTCCGAGACGAATGTTAATGTATACTTTCCATTTACTCTCAAAATTATGGATCACAACAAAATGATGGAAGAAATTCAATTTTCTGCAAAATACTTTTGTTGAGGGGATTTCCGTCCAAATATTTTGCTTATTCTGTTGCTTTACAGCAACTGCAGAGGAAATGGATTATGTTCATCGTATCACATATTCCGAGATTTAATTTTGGGTCCCAAGCAGATATTTCGAAATTGAATTTGATTTGCATGTAATTGCTTATCATTTATCATGTGTAGATATTGAAAGAAATTTTCAAAATTTATCAAAATATATCATTTCATTCAAAAAGAGTCTTCTTTTCTAGATTAATCATAATTATATATACACGTATTCAGTTCTTTATTGTGTTATGGGCTCTAAATGTTAAAGTTGTATTTTTACCTAATCTGACCTGTCATATTTATTAGGGTTTTTCTATTGTACTTCATGACAGTTTTTTAATAATTAAAATAGCTGAAGTGAGAAGAATGTGAAAAATAGGTAAGATGTAGATGTAATTTTCGTTTCAATGGTTCTTATACTGTAGTATTTAATTATTCGTTACTTCTTTTTTTCAAATTTTGCATAAGTTCACGTTACAATGAAACGTGAATCACGACTATAGTTTGTTCCTTGACTGTGAGTTCATAATGCAAAATCTTCGTATTTCAAACCAATCTTCTCAAAAGAAATTATTTAAAATAAGAGATTTATTTATACCATCCCCATAACTGCCACTCACATTTTTTATAGTGATGCATAAAATCTTATTCAACCAAAATGTTACATAATACATACACATTTAAAAAAATGTAGAGAAAGAGAACAACTATTTTTCTGCTGCTGTTTAATAAGTTTTCCAAAAAGGCCAGTCTGGTTACGTTAAGAAACTTATTGGTGGATACATCCTTTAATTTCAAACAAATTAAACAATTAAACAAAATTAGCATGTATTTCGTTGCAGATAAATGATTTTTCTCAGATAAATGATTTGTAGGTAATTTAAAAAAATATTGAGTCTGTTAAATTAAAATAAAGCATATGTTGCAGAAATGCAACAGTGCGAAGTTAAGAGTTATTTGAAAATTACGAATTTCATCGAATTCTGAAAAAGATACTAAGCAAAGGAAACTTTCATGCAACAAGCAGAGCACCACATATGTAATCATTAATGATATGCCTATTATTATTAAAACGCTTTAAAGAAATTTAACAACTAATTATAATTATTTCTTCAAGAAATCACAGCGGAGAGGGGCCAGTGATATCACCGTTGACTCCTAATTGATGTCATAATTCAAGGTATTAGAAGGCATTAGTAACTAACCTCATAGCCTTAAAGCACAGTATATATATATATATATATAGTGACGAATATAACATCTGATCTAATAATGCAATGTTTAGCTTTCAACATCATATTATTTTACATCTTATCCGGCAACAACATTTGCTTACACACTATAATGCAGTAACATTCAAGTAAATTTCCTCACGTTTGCTTGAAAACTGTAAAATAATTTTAAAAATGTCTTAAACTGGTTCCTTATTTTCAGCTATTTCAAAAAAGGTGATGTGTGTAAGTAAAAAGAAAAATAGCAAACAATTTCTGATTGTTTTACATATTCGATCATTTATTTTACAATTCTTTTGTGAGCATAATTAGTCATTCTTTCTTACTTTAGTATGTCATAAAATATCAAAGTCAAATTCTTTTACGAATGAACATCAATAAATTTCGACACTAAAGAAGGGAAAATAAAAAATAGCATGTCAGTGAATGAATTGTTATAATTATATATAAATAATTTATTTTATTTCATTAGTGTATGTTAAAGTTTATCCGAAAAACAACAGCTATCAATATATTGAGTATTAAACATTTAAGATCCAGCTTTATTTATGAAGTTTTCCAATAAAATGTATTAATACTTTCAAATTACACCTTGAAATATGAAGAAGCTTTCTTGAAATAAATATCAATTGTAACAAATGGTAATATTTATTATTTATTTATTGTAATGATTTAACCATTCATCCCAGCGTGTTAAAAATTGTAATTCTTAATTTCTCTCGTGTTTTATATTAATGCGTTTATTAATGATTTATATTAATAATCGTGCTTTTATTTATAAAAGTTAACTGTAATTATAATTATGTAAAATAGTGGAACTTTTGATAGCAAAATATAAGGAGAGAAAATATTCAGTTTGAAAAATAAAGTCTTGAGTTGTATGTGGCAATAGTTGTTGACATTTT
Source organism: Trichonephila clavipes (assembly GCA_019973935.1). Classification (NCBI taxonomy): domain Eukaryota; kingdom Metazoa; phylum Arthropoda; class Arachnida; order Araneae; family Nephilidae; genus Trichonephila; species Trichonephila clavipes. The sequence goes on along the minus strand of BMAU01019645.1, from coordinate 728,062 downwards.
TATTTTCGTGTTAAAACTGGCGCCCAACGTGGGGCCTAAAACTTACGACCCCGTAGAAGCAGAAACCGCCTCTGTGACGAAACGCCGCAGAAAAAAATGAAAATTTAACCGGCTCTGTAAACCTTACTGTCCCGGAAGAAATTTCTGGTATTGAGGCCGCAAACCTTCTAAAGCAAGAGAAAATCCCTGAAAATCGAAAGAGACAAAGTGAATCATACTGACTTCAATAGTCTGACAAAAAAAAATCTATTCCCTGTAAAAGTTTTTGCAATACTGTTTTGTGCATTTTTCATATACAAGTGATAGCAATCCTGCTACAGTGTGTTAGTGCTAGGGAAAATTTTATTATTCTGTTTCATTGATTTTTTTGGTATTCTTATGCAATGTGATAATTCTTAATTTTGCTGTATATTAATTTATTTTTTGTGAGATAACGTTTCCTGATTAATATTTTGTGAATTGCACATTAATAATTACTATTTTGCTTGATTTTTTACTGATTTCCTATTGAATTTAGGTAGCATTACATGCCTGATTATTTTAGTTTCGTTTAGTATTTTCATTGCATTGAATTTTTGTATCATTACAACTGATGATTCCTAAATTTTCTTTATATTATTGTATTGTTTGAATTAATGTTCCTTGTTGGTATTTTTAATATGTTATTAATTTATTTATCTATTTTAATTGTATTTTGAAGTGCATAATAATTTATAAGATTTTAAAGCTAGCCCTATTTTAAAGTGTATTCCCATATCTGTAAGAGCTTTGGTGGAAATAAGGCCTGGACCTTAGTTATTTATTTTATTTAATTGCAACCCTTAAATTTCTCCGTCATGTCATTTCTGGGAAAAGGGAAAAAATTTGATCTCATTAAGCTTGCTATTGATTTAGGTGAATGTGAGTCGAATGGAGAAGAGCTAAAAATAATTGAATTAAGAACAAAAATTTTAACAAATGATGCTTATAAGGAAGACCCTGAATTTGTGAAATGTATCTTTGAGGGAATTGTATCAAATAGGGTAGACGAGGAAAAAAAAACAAAAAGAGCAAACACTGCGTGAATTTGAGCTGCAGAAAATACGACTGCAAATCTAGACTCAAAGAGTCGTCGGTCCACAAACCCTACCCCAAACAAAAATTGAATTAAAAAGGTGCTACCAATATTCAATCCTTAAGTTGTTTAACATGGACCTGTTCCTCACCTCATTTGAACGGCAAATGAAGCTATTGGATCTTGGTAAAGATCTGTGGGTACCCTATCTCATTGGTTCCCTACCTAGTGATGTAACCTCCCTCATTGCCCGTGAGCCTGAGGAGAAATGCAGGGATTACTCCCACATTCGAGGAATGCTTCTGCAACGGTTCAAATTAACCGCAGAAAAATTCCGGGAGCTGTTTTCACGCCACAGAAAAATGCCCAAATGGGACGTGGAAGGATTATTATTTTGAAATCCGAGCATATTTTGAGGGTTGGCTCATAGAGCTTAAAATTGATTCATTTGACGGATTGAAGAATTTGATGATTGCCGATCAAATGAAAAAATGATGCTCTCCAGAGTGTAAAGAACATTACCCGGATATATTGGAAGAACTTATCTCCCCAGAAATGTTAGCAGATAAGCTGGAAGCTTTTGTCAACATCCGATGTTCCCTACCCAGTGGACCTAGGAGACACGTGAAGGCAAGTGAAACCGTAAATGATGGAAGCCAGGTATCATTCAGGAAACCTGAACGCCCTCCCCAAAGAGAATATTTCGATCAGGTACCAAATGAGAGATCCCCTCTCAGAAGGTATGGCTGTGGGAAACAAGGAGTGATAAAATCTAGGTGCCCCACCTGCAACCTCAACGCCTCACAAAGAACACACCTAGCAAACAATCACATCAATTCTTACACAGCTCAGACCAGAAGCCCTCGATTGACCCTAATCGACATAACTTTCTGTGGAATAAAGGGACGTGTATGTGCAGACACAGGAACTTCACATTCAATTGCTGGGGAAAGGATGTTCCAGATATTTAAGGATAAGGGACTCCTTTTCCAGGAAACCACATTAGCAATGAGCGTAGCAGATGGTCAACAGAACACAGGTGAGGCCCTCACAACCCAAGTAATGGTAGAAATTGAGGGTAGGTCAGTCTTGACCAAATTCATAATTCTCCCAAAGGCAAAGGAAAATAGAACACTTCTAGAAACAGATTTCCTTAGTTATGCTGGTTTGGTTCTAGATGTGAAGAATACTTCTTGATACTTCTGAGACAATCCTATGCACAAGCATCCATTTGGTGAAGAATTGGACACCCCGTCCATAGTTGAGAAGATGTACAGCAACACCTGCCAATTAAGAGAAGGGGAAGGTGAAAGTTTGACCTCTGTGTGTGTGTGTGTATGCCCAGGAGAAACTTAACCTCCTGTTGGAATCCTTCCAAATTGTCTTCGAACCAGGGGGAGAAGCAACAAATATCTTGGAGCACCACATTAACACGGGAAATAGTCCTCCTATCTTTGTACTTCCATACAGAATGTCTCCTGTAAAGAACTTTCCTGACTGCATTAAATACAAATCTTCAAATCAGAAGCCTTTCGGGCTATTACAGACACCTGTGCCAGCCCAACGTTTTGAAACCTTGGCCATTGATCTCTTTGGGACCCTACCTGAGAGTAAAGATGGTAAAAGATGGATCCTCATCATTGAGGATTGTACCACCAAGTGGGTCGAACTGTTTGCACTACCCAATGCCACAGCTAAAGAATGTGCCATTACCTTGATTGAAGAGGTTCTACTGAGGTATGGCATTCCTCGCTGCCTTATCAGTGACAATGGAACCCAGTTTGTGTCAGTAGTGATGCAACAAATATGCTACCTATTAAACATCCATCAATCCCTGATCCATGTATACCATCCACAAACTAACCCAGTTGAACCGAAAGAATAGGGATCTGAAACCTAGGCTGGCAATTCTCGTCCAAGACAAGCATGACTGTTGGTCAGAGAAGCTACCCTGCATCCACTTTGCTCTCAACACAACCAAATGCGAAACGACAGGACAGACGGCAACTTTTCTGAATTTTGGTAGAGTTACGCTTTCCAAGTGAAGTTGTTAATGATATCCGAGTCGTTATCCAGAACGATAATTTTGTGCCAGAGATAACTCCCTATCTCAAGAAATTTGCTAATTTTTCCACTCAGATTAGAGAGGTGGTTGAAGAGGAACAGGATAGTAGGAAGTTTTACGCTGATAAAAAGAGAAAAGCTGCTCCAACATATCAACCTGGAGAACATGTCTTTGTAGCATCACATCCGCTGAGCAAGGCTGCGCAAGGAAGAAGTGCAAAACTAATGCCACGCAGAGACGGTCCCTACGTGATTTTAACACAAAGGTCACCATCATCTTACGAGATTGCTAGTCTCGATAATACAAGGGACTTCTTGGTGTTTACCACACCTCTGCTTTAACTCCTTGACATAATGACAAAGTAAAACCCCTTGTTCCTCTTCGTAAACGTGGCCGTCCACCAAACGTCCCACAGACTCCTGGTTCCTCGTCGGGACGCCGTCGGAACCAGACTGGGAGGATGTAACAAATGGTAATATTTATTATTTATTTATTGTAATGATTTAGCCATTCATCCCAGCGTGTTAAAAATTGTAATTCTTTATTTCTCTCGTGTTTTATTTTAATGCTTTTATTAGTGCTTTTTATTAATGCTCGTGCTTTTATTTATAAAAGTTAATCGTAATTATAATTATGGAAAGTTCTGGAACTTTCGATGGCAAAATATAAGGAGTGAAAATATTCAGTTAGAAAAATAAAGTCTTGAGTTGTATGTGGCAATGGTTGTTGACATTTTTATTTTCGTGTTAAGCAATCAATATTATTTGTTAAAACCTAAGATGAATTTTGTTAAAAATTAATAAGTATAATTGTCAGCTGAAAACCACAAATAGAGAATTAATGCATAATTTATTATAAGGAAACTTTAATACGTAAAAGATATAACTGTTTGATTAAGAATAAGATTTGATTGAGAAATATAATGAATTTTTAATTTTATAAACAATTAATACGTATAATAAGCAGTGAAAAGCGAACTCAAACGTCATAAATATAAATTAAATTTCATTTACTTTTTTAATATTGAGTTTTAATTAAAATTTAAAAATTCTGCCATACAAATTACAAATACATCGTTAGAATAGCTAGTGTTTGTGTATGAAATCCATTATTTATGAAACTTAGGTACAAAATTCACCTTAATTTGTATATATGTTTATTATATTTTTTATTTTTATCTTATAATATTTATCATATTTGAGTATTTGTGTCATAATATTATAATATGGTATTTATCTATTTATCAAATATAATATGTGTACCGAAATTGAATGTTATCAAATAACTATTGCAAAATGTTTAAGTTTAGTGCTAGTAGATATAATTACATATTTTTCTTTTATTGTACTTTTGATCCGGAATCGGCAACATATGGACTCCTATTGTTCCAAAGCAACCTATTGCCCCACGTGCCCCATGTGGTACCCTACAAAATTATGAGAATTAACTTAATTTCTTTGTCTTTTCTCTCTATTCCTAAAGTATAAAGACTATTTCTTATTTTCAGCTCTTTGTCATAAAAGAATTTTGCTGAATCTGCTTATATGTTGTTTGTGTGATTTATGTGAAAACCCCTCTATTTAAATGCCTCTTAATGTTAAATAATTAATTTAAGTAGTGTTGGAAACCTCTCTATGTATATATATACTGACAATGTTAAATTGGCTGTTTTCGATGTACTTTTTTTCAAAATTTGTTATTTTTACATGCATGAAATTTTTCGTACAATTGAAGTACACCTTCCTCATTATACCGAAATGAGCTTTTAGCTAATTTTGAATTTTTTCATAATTTATGAAATATTTTATCAAACATTGCGAAATTTGACACATTTTTTACATAAAAAATTTATAAAATTTTTTTTTGTGTTTTTTTTACAAACAGCTCATTTTAATATATATTAGCCATCATTATAAATAATTCATAAAAAAATTTACATACCTGTGAACAGTAGTTTTTTTAGAAAAGGTACATCAAACATTAAAATTTACATTTTGAGATAAATTTATTTTAATGCATAAAGTTTTACTTCTAATCGGTTAGGAAATAAAAAAATAAAAGACTCAATTTACAATAAAAGATACATGTTTGGGTTTATATCAGACGTTCAACTTTTGAACAAAAACGAAGTACTTTGTTTACATTTTTCACCCTTTAAAATGGGCGTGTCCTAGTTTCAACGATTATTTAAAAATATGTTTTAAGGGCTTTTATTTACCCTAGAGGTTAAAGTAAGGTATTTTTAGAAAGGTTAAAATCTATACAATTTGAAAATGTAAAAACCTTAAATTATCAAAAAAGTATGATTTTTCTTTCCAACACATCTTAAATAAATCAAAACGACTGCGCATTTTTTGTAAAATGTAGCTTCGTTAAGAAAAATATCTTTTTAGTTATTGGAAGCAACATTTCAGGAAATATATATGAAAAGATCTCGACAGCTATTTTAAATTTCTGTACTTCATTGCTAGAGCTATTTATTTATTTGAAGATTTCATGTACTCTGCGTTTCGCTTTTATTTCTAAATGTATATTTGAGTAAATTGTTTTTCTCATATAAAAAAATATTTTGAGGCCCCAAGGAAGTTATTTAACAACTGAACATTCATAATCATGCGCCAGATAGAAAGTCACAAATAATATTCCTGATATTGCAATATTAAATAAAGATTCGCAGAGTTAAGTTTCGCATTAAAGTTTTAATATTTTTAAATCATTACATTGTAGGAACACTTACACATTTTATGCTTATATTTTAATTTAATAAATATTTTTTAAAATCTGTGTAATATATGGACAATTTTCATTTCTTATTTATGTTGAAAGAATATAGTTATATTTTGTATGATACTTATTTACATATTAAAGGGTCCGGCACGCCCATAGGCACCCATGTTACATTGCGTAAGTTTTGTTACTTTTTTCTGAGGAACTTCTTACTTCTAATGGATAAAGTTTTTACATACAATTATGTGAACAATCTATGGAACTTTAACGAAGGGTTTTTGTCTTTTTGTCAAAAATTAAAGTAATTATGAATTTTTTTAAAGGATGTCCAATTTTTTCTTTAAAATATTTATTTAAAAGGCCTTATCTAAAACTGTATGCTAGATATTTCTAGTCCCCTCCATTAATACGTGTGAACATGTTAAAAGTATGCTCACTGAAAATTCGAGTATTATTTAAGACGTAACGTGTGAGAAAAAGGTATATAAATTGAAAAATATTATATTTTGGGAAAGCAGGCTTTACAGTAAAAATTTGTAATTTTTGAGCCTTTATTTGTTTTGTACTTTCCAGAAGCATATGAAGCATTTTCTTTACTCTCTGCTCCTACAAAATACTCTTTTAATTTTCCTTCTTTCATTATATTTAACAATTGAGTTTTTTTTTGGATTTCAAGTGACTTTTATTGAGCTACACACAAATCATACGCGAATCTAATTTTCTGAAGCATGACGCACATTTATAACTTGGCTCAATATCATAATGATTTCAAATCTTTAATTTTGATACACGACTCATACTGAACTGTGCAATAGCCATATTTACCCTTAATTTTAGAGTTTTTTATTCCACAAATGTAGATTTTGGAATCACTGACATATGGTGTTATTAACTGACTTATTTGGGTTCTGAGTCTTTCCAAGTAAAAATTTTCTTAATAACATAGCATCGCATAGATCTCTAAAAATTGACTTCATTTAATTCATTATGTTATATAGTACGTTTGTATGTGCTTATGATCATGGTGCCTTTCATTACATTCAGCTTCTGCCTTTCGAAACTTGCACCTTGAATTAATACCCTCAGTTCATGTCGAGAGCTCTCGTTTGAAGACCGAAGATGAAAATAAACAACTCAAAGAGCAGTTTTTATGCTGTGCAGATAAAATATCGGTGAGTCGGTTATGACCATTTAGGAATTTTCCATCACTTAGTTTTTTTCCCCTCTGTTTTTACTTTTTTTATACAAAAGACGTGTGCCCATACACTTTTGGATAAACCCAATACACTTTTTTCCACTTGAACATCATGTGTATTCGTATTCATCAGAAACTTATGCAAGAAGTAACACAGGTTCTCCTAGCAGAGCTCATTCGATGCGTGTCAATGAATAGCTTCGTTCAAAAATAAAAATACTTCTAATTATCGTATTTCCTCATATCATATATCATTTTAGGGTATCCGACTACGTTCGGAACCGTGATTTTAAAAAAGAGCATACATGAATAATTTTCATGATATTTAGTGTCACTCAGATTAGAATACATGCATAAAATTATTTTAAGGACATTTTGACAAAAGAAATTTATTTAAATATAATATTTTGGCAAAAAAGTAACTCAGAATGATCTTTTTTACAAATACTCTTCTTTTGTCCAAAATGGTTCTATTACAATAATATTTTGCCTGTATATAGCTCAGACCTCTCTACAGAAGCTCAACTAGAAATTTTGGAAAATTCACATTATTTTTAGAGTTACCACCCATTAAAATAATTATTCGCGTTTTTTTCTTAAAATTGTTCCCCTTTGTTGTCGTAAAATCTGAATAAACCCACTCGTAAGTTATAAATTTCAAAAATTCTTGTTGAGCCTCGGAACAGAGGTCTGAGCTATATACTCTGGCAAAATATTATTCTTATTGAAGCATTTTTCACAAAAGGAGACCATTTGGAAAAAAGATTATTCTAAGTTAATTTTATGCCAAAATATTGTATTTAAATTAATTTTTTTAATCATAATGTTCTTAAAACCTTTTTATACATGCATTCTAAACTAAGTGACTCTAAATATCATGAAAGTTATCCATTTATGCACTTTTTAAAATCACGTTTCCGAACGTAGTCGGATACCTTAAAGAAAAATATTTGAACTAAATACTTGAATAAAAAAAATGAAAATTGATCATTTTGGGGAAATTTAAGTGCCAAACATTCTTAAATATTTTTAAATGATGCATGATTAATTTATAATAACACTCTAAATCTATATCTTTTACCTCTATTTGACCCTCGATGTATTGCCGTGGTAATCAAATTGTTACAAATATTTGCTACTGTTTGGCGTACTGAATCTTATTGGTAGAAGGGTTTGGCACAACACAGCAATAAGGTTGACAAACCCTGCTTTAGATGTTAAAATTTTGTTCGGTCGTTTGTAATTATAATGTGTGTGTAAATACTAGCATATATTTGGGAAGCAGAAATTTAACTCTTACGTTGGTATCACTTTTTAAATATCTCGTTAAATTATTACATTCAAATAAACAAGAATTTATTTTAGGGTTAGTAAATTATGCACAACAGAAGAATGCATTTTAAAACATATTCAATCTCTTGACTTAGTCATGAATCCCCACATCGATGAATGGGGATATGGATCAATCGATTCCAGTATGAGATGTTTTATGGAAGGATCGCTGATCTATCTTAATAAAAAAGTATGACAAAGCTAGCTGTCTTCTGGATTAAAGTGATTTGGTAAATTAAGATGCATTGGATAATAAAGATAGCTTAAAAAGCAGGGAATATAAAAATAAATAGAGTATTTGTCTCGAAATTAGGTTGCATTACGTTTTTAGCCGTTTTGTTTATGTTTGCTTTATAACAGAATTAATACTGACATCAATCACACAATAAATCATAAGTAAAAGTCGAATGCTAGCTCATTTGTTAGAACTTACATATTCTTGCTTTTTTTTAAAATCTGAACTCAAATTTTGAAAAAGCGTATTGGTGATTCTTTTCCTTTTTTTGTATTTAGCATCAGTTTACTTAGAATATAGTGTTAAAAATATTATAACAAGGAAAAATATTTAAAGCAATTTTTTGGTTAAAAAATGAAAAAAGAATGACATGTTTAAAACATTCTTCTCTTATAAAAAATGCTTCTGTAATAATAATATTTTGGGTAAGACTAAGACTTCTATACAGAGTCTCAACTATGATTAAAAAAGAATTGCATTATATATTTTAAGAGTTACAATCAATTGAATTAAGGCCTCAAAGGACTCTAAAATTTTAAATCTTACAACTTTTTGGAAAAAAATATACATGTCAAAGTCTCACTATGTCTGAGTATTTTGGTACCAAAATTGTGTTGATACTGTGAAAACTTTCGAAGTTATTGAGAAATAAGTAGTGAAATTTAAATGAAAACCCTATCTCCTTCTTATCTTTAACTTCATTTTTCGCGAAATAAAAAAAAAAATTAGCTTCTGCTCAAAATTTCTCAGAAACTATTTATGATATCAACTTTAAATGTAATACACGTGTTCAAAATAAGGCTCTTCATAACTTATACATCAATTTTCAAAACAAATTGATAGAATTTTTTATTTGAATTTCAATTTATTTTTTCTTAAAAATTTAAAATTTTCGTTATAATTGCATTTAAAAAATATTTTTCCCCTCTAAATTTCTTAAAAGTATGTATAACTGCAAAAGGAATCATTTTTATACCATATAAAATTAATTTTGTAAATTTTGATCCAATTTGTACTTCAGAATCCTGCGAGGTGTAAAATACTAATTTTCATATTTTTGAAAAATTGTCTAATTTTTGTTTCTAAAAAAATTTTCCATTTTTTTTTCAAATTCTCTGAAAATTTGAGAAATATTGTAAATATTATCATGTGGTAAAAATTTCAAATTATTGTTTTGTTTTGTTGTTAAGTTATATTGTTTTGAATAAGGATGTTATTTTTGAGTGCACGGATAGCTGTTAAGGGTCCCGTGAGTACTTAATAACTGGTGTTTTTGTTTTTTTTCTTTACATTTATTTGCTCTGATATATGAAAATATTTAATGTTTTATGTGTTAAAATATTTTAATCCATTTCCAGTAATCAGAACTGAGTTTCAGTGTTATTGAATTATTTTTCTTTCTTCACAAACTGTGAAATATATTTCTAGTTTTAAGGAAATTATCCATGCTTTTAAACATTCAGAATTTACAAATCTTGTTTACAGTAAAAAGAAAATTAAAATCCCGGAATTCTCTTATGAAGCTTACAAGTTATGGATCTCAATGGGCCACTTAAACTTTTCTCTTTTGAAACTTAGCTCGGATACAAATTACTTTATTTCTACTTTATGAATGAATTAACCTTGTCTTCACTTTTAAAATCCTTACCTTTTTGTGTTTCATACATCTAATTCCAGCAACACATTGCATTGATATTTAAGGCAATTTATGTGGTTATAATTGATCAATTAATTATGAAATAAGTTATTCTCGAAGTTATGTATTTTCTCAAGATGCTCGTTAAAGATTGTGTCAAAGTTTTACAGTAATCCAATGCAAATACCTTCTGTAAAGTTGCACAACTTATTTTAGGCATAAGAGATTTGAGTTCGTGGATGAGTTAACATCAAATTACTTTTCAGCAAGTTTCAAAACATAATTAGTAAATGTATCATTATTTGAGAATTAAATAATTTGTCTCTTACTTTTTATTCCATTGCCTGCATACATGTTTCTTAATTAAGAACAACGATCATTATAGATCCTTATAAATATTATTTTTTCTGGGGATTTATGTACAAGTTAATTTAGAGAATTCAGGACTTTGTAAGTCTGTCAGAAGTATACTTCATGCCAACTTCATTAATTTTTTAATCTCTATGGGAATCTAATTTCCCTTATATGGTCTGTGCTGCTAACTCTTCGTTTGGCCCAATCGATTTTATGACTTTTAAGTCGTGAAAACCACAGACGAATTGAAATATCCCTGAGCTGCAAGAAAACTGTTCCAGATGGCGAATTATTGACTTAAGTTGGTGACCATAAAAAATTTACAAAAACATATAGATGCTGTCATTTGTCCTCTACTAAAGCATATGAGAAGATAAAAAAATACCCCCGATTGTACCACTTACTATGCTCATTACGTGCTCATTTCTTTTTCAGGACATTTCTTACAAAGTAATCTGTATAAATTCCTAAATTTTAGAATACAAAATATATATAATTCATAAATTATTTTGCAGACATAAGTATTTCTTAAATTATATTTTATAAATATCATGTAATGTGAAAAAAAATGAAATTCAAAACATAAGATGCGTAATCATCGAATGACATACTTCCCCCTAATAATTTGGTTTTGAAATTTAAAATAACTTTAGATAATAAGATATGAGAATTTTTCTTTTTTTTGTAAATATATCTCAATCTCCAAAAAGTTTTAATGGATTAAAGGGACATGTAATGGTGTAACGGTAACATCTATATAAGCCAGTAACAGCCTGCGGACTGAGGTGATCATTTTGGTCCAGTGGTATATTACGTGCTTACAAAACAGAACGTACCGCGTTCTATCCTCCTCATTGGTGAACTTGACTGAATTACGAATAGCGAAATCTTTTGTTCTGTTGTGGCGCAAACTATACTAAAAAAGAGCAACCAAAAACGTGTCAGACTCACTTGACGCAACTCCTTCAAAAACAGCAACAACTCATATGCTCGCCATAACAACTATATCGTTGATTCACCTGTACACCACCTCATTGTTGGGGGAGTGTGTAGCGATATCAACTATATAAACCAGTATCAGCCACTGGACTGAGAGGATCATTTTGGTGTAGTGGTATGTTACGGGCTTACGAATCAGAAGGTATCAAGTTCTATCCTCCTCAATGGGTTGACACAAGAATCCAACTGTGTTTTCACAAAACTTCAACTACGAAACGCAAGTTTTGAATTTATAAATTAAACAGATATAATTATAAATATATTACTCTTACAAAGCATTTACTACAGCGTTTCTCAAACTGTCGGGCGTGCTCACCTAGGGAGGGGTGCTAATTCCACCAGGGGGCGTGAGCGTATCAGAAAGTCGAAAATAAAAGAATTTTAAAAAATATTAATTTATTGAAAGGAATCAAAACAAAACAAATTATACATTCTGAGATAAAAAAAAAGTACACATTTGCAATGATATAATATACTTATAAATGTATGAGCACTGCACACAATGTATTTGATCATTAATTCATGATACTAAGTTAAGAACAAGTTTAATAATTAATAATGATCCTATGGGCTTGTCGCATACAAAATTTAATACCTATCTTGATAATTTGTACAGTTTTTAATTAAAGTCGTGTTGTTGTTGTTTCTTATGCCACCTGATCGACATCAACGCCAGATCAAAGTCCATGATATTCATCGCGGCTAAAGGCTAGATTTGTATGCCTGTCGTTAGCCGTAGCTTTGAGCACCATGCAGGTGACTGAACGATTTGGCTCGGTTTCACCTCAATGTTTAGGGAGAACACTCTAGAGAAGGCCAGAGGCATCCCACCTCTCTTTCCCTTCTCCCAACCTCATGGATGGCTATTTATAGTACTCCCATGCCGCGAAGGCACTGTATGTTTAGAGTACACTATATAAACTGGTGTGCAAAAAATTAAGGACGAAGTCGAAAAAAAATTAGCATATCAGCTGAACGAAGAGGCAGAGCGGACAGAAAGACCAATCAGGAGATTAAGTAAAGTGATGTACGGTAGCACATGCGCAGATATGCAGGTAGACGTAATGGGGGAGTGTCTGAGTAGTATAAAGCATGTTGTCGGTGTAAGATCAGTATTTCTGGCAAAGAGATTGTGTGCACGCCGTATAGCAGTTAAAATCACACCGAGTTGCTGCCTCAGCGAGAAATGGCGAATAATAAATCTGTTAGACGACATCTGTGGCAAGTGTGGCTGCAGAGTTCGGAATTGCTCACAGCATCGTTTCATGACTTTGGAGACAATTTCAAATTACAAGAACAGCTATCCGGGGGTTCAGTAGTGGTCGTCCACGAGGAAACACACCCGCAGACGACAGGTACATTGTGTTACCGGCCAGAAGAAACAGGCGGCAGACAGCAGGAGAAATCGCTAGACACACGACACAGGCGACTGGACGACCGATATCGCGTTTTACCGTGGCCAGAAGACTGCACAGTGGTGGTCTGTCTGCACGACGCCCTGTACGGTGTGTACCTTTAATGCCTGCCCACCGGAGAAGGCGTTCTCTGTGGTGCCGGGAACACCGGAATTGGAGAGAAAATGAATGGGGACGAGTACTTTTACAGATGAGAGAAGATTCAGTTTGAGTAGCGATTCTCATCGCATACTCATCTGGAGAGAGCGGGGAAGCCGCAATCATCAATCGAACATCATTGAAAGGGACAGGTATGGAGGTCGCGGTGTTCTCGTTTGGGGAGGCATCATGCTTGGTAGTCGTACAGACCTTCACATCTTGGACGCAGGTTCAGTCAACGGGACCCGTTATTGTAACGAGATTCTTCTTCCATATGTGCGTCTTTTTAGAGGCGCTATGGGTCTGCAGTTCCTTTCATGGACGATAATGCACCATATCATCGCACAGTAGCTGCCGAACAGCTCTTAGAGAGTGAGGATAATGAACGTATGGATTGGCCGGCACGATCTCCGGATCTCAATCCCATCGAGCATGTATGGGATTTTCCAGCAGACGCTTGACAGCTCGTACCTTGCAACCAGTAACGATTCGGGAGCTTCGATTGGCGCTGCAAGACGAATGGGCAGCAATGCCTCAACAACTCATTGACACTCTCATTTTCAGCATGGGCAGACGCTGTTAAATCTGCCTAGCAGTCAGGGAGATCATATCCCCTTACTAAAGACTGGATGTTTTTTGCTGGACACCCATCACAGTGTCGTTTCGGCATTCAGTCGCATTGCGCTCCATGCTACTTTTTCAATCAAGCTTCTTTTTATCCCTCTGATTTCTCTTTTAGTAAGTGTTGCTTACGTTACACATGTCCTTACGTATTGGGGATCTTACGGTATTAAATGTGTTGATTTGGAAAGCTTTTGTACAAAGTTATATTGAAAAAACCGTCTCGTCCTTAATTTTTGCACACCAGTGTATTTACAAACATACATGCCTTCTCCAGAATTCCTACGGCAGTGCAGTCAGCGTCACTAACCACTTAACCGCATGGGTCGTTAAGTAGCTTTGGCATCATTGTTATTGAATTCAATACATTGGTGTTGTATGGAAGAGGGTGCCATGAAAACTATGATTGAAAATTGGGTTGCAAGCATTGAAAGTTTGAGAAGCACTGATTTACTTAACATCAATAAGCTCCTTGGCAGGAAAAAATGATTGACAGTTGCCTTTTTAAAAATTTTAATTACCGAACTTATTAACAATTTATTTTACTCAAATGCATTTGTTGAAATTGTAGTTACACATGCATTACAGTATTGGCAAAGAATTTATAACTGCGTTTGCACGAAATTTGTTTTGAAATTTTATGTTAGAAACGTACCGTAGCGAAGATTGTTATTCTTTATCTTGAATATATAATTCATCTGATAGTTTTTTTTTTTACTCTTGATTACTAGTTCTGCTAAGACTACTAAAATTTATTGAAACTATCCTTAACAAGGGCTCGAAATATTTAAATACACATTTCAAGAAAGAAATAAAATGTGTGTGTGAGTTTTTGAAAGAAAAATATGCGCGAATCTTCAAAATATTTCGAAGGATCGTAAAATATTCAATTTCTCTGCAGTTAAAATCTTCATTCTTAAATAAATATTAATATAAATTATCCTTATTAAGATTGATTTTTACTTCAAAGATCAAAATACAACTGTGATTTCAAAACTAATTTATTTCCTTTCTTTTCGATTTAACCAAATTAAGCCTAACACTGTCTGAAAGATGACCATGATTTATGGAAATATGTTTAATGTGACACAGATAATTCAGAATTATTACTACTCCCTTTATTAAAATATATTCTTATTTTTATATTGATCATAACTTACATTAGTTTTAAGCTGGAAAGCGACAGCAAAAGCTTTTAATATTTGAAAGTTCTTAATCTATTCTGTAAATGACTAATGAATTGCATGTCTGGGTGTTGCTGTAACTGTACGTAAACATGCATTAAGTTGAGAACTTCTAGAATTTTCTAGCAGCTCTCAACCCTAAGTGCTTCTTTTGCCTCTGGCTATAAAATGTCTCTTCAATTTAAGTTTATTTTATCATAGACTCATTTAATTATATATTTCTAGTCATAACTAAAGTTTTTGGTATTAGTGAAATGTTTATATAATTTGTAATTTAATTTATTCCATTCGATTTACTCCATTTCTTTTACAGAGCCAACTTTCCTTTTTTAGAATTAATTTATAATAATAAATGAAAGAATTGAGTGATTCAGGATATTAATTCTTAAGTTTTACTTGCAATTCACTTCTAAGAAGGAGTTGAAAGAAAAAGCTTTTACTGAGGAATATTTTTTCGTGAACTAGAAATATAATTTAAATTTAATAAAGTTGTTCGAACATTAATTTATTAAGACTTATTTTTATCTTACCTCTAAGAGATAATCTTTGAAATTTAGTTCTTTATGATATAAATACAATAATTTAGGACTTAAAATTCTAGTGGAATTTTTTTGTTTCCCTAAACTTTATATCATAATATTTTATTCAAGTACTGAAATTAGACTTCATTGATTCCGCATCAATTGAGGTCAAACTTTAAGAATTCCAATTTTGTTGAAGTCAAACTTTGTAGATTCCCCTTCAGTTGAGGGGAACTTGCTTGATAACTTAACTCAGCGATGCAACAACTCAAGAGGCCTAAGACCTACTGTGCCCAACTCAGTATATGTGACCTTAAGCCCTGAGCCACATGAGCAGATATTCCAGCCGGGTGGTTAGCCTGACGTGAAACACCCAGTGTTAAGTTTCCAAACGATCTTGGTAATCACTTATTGACCCACTGAAAGAACGAAAGGTTGATACAACCTTGCCCAGCCCAGGGTTTAAACCTCGGAACTGTGGTGTTGAAGTGTGATGCACTAAACACTCAGTAACTGGGCTTCGCTTGTTAACATCCTCCCCTATAAAGTTAATGTATTCTGATTTGGAAATATAAAAATAACAACAATAATAATAATATATCAGTTTATTCAACTGTAGTTAAATTAAGTTTTTGAATACTTCTTTGAAATGCTATTGCTGGGTGTTGATCCCAAATTACGTATACTTACCAAATAATGTATAATGCATGTGTTCTTCAAATGTAACGTAATGTTACAAATATTTTCAGTCATGTATATGAAATTGAAAAATATTTGTTTTAAATTTTAGCATAATTTGGAGTGATACCATTAGGCTATACAAAAATAATAAAAATACTTAAATAGATTAAAACAGGATATATATATATAAGTAAACTCTTAAATTGTTTACTTTTTACAAGTTACTTCTGTAACATATTTACATAAATATAAATAAAGGATATAGTATATATATATATATATATAATGTATATATATATATATATATATATATATATATATATATATATATATAATGTGAAGTGGCTCTAGACTAATAAATATACAAATGAATGTGGTAAGAGATAACATTCGTATATTTAACGATTCTCTTATAGACAACATATAGTCTGATTCCCTAGCGCACATATGGCAAAAAATCTATACTACACAACTATAAATAACAGAAAATCTATGCTAGATTACTATAGAGGACAGAAAATCTCAGCGTACCTTGAATATCAGACTGAAAATATATGTGTCTTTTTCTCTCTATTCACAAAAAAAAAAAATATCTCTGTGTCCTTTCGTCACCAAACTGTACATGGCTGATCATAAATATATGAAAGCATATATTCACTAATTTTTAAAGAGTAAGTTGCTACATTTAAAAGCTATTTTGATTTTAAGTAAAATATGTCATTTGTTCTGTGTTGTCAACCCTTACATACTATGTAATAATTATATGCGAGGATATTTTCTAAAAACTCCTTTGACAATAAAGAGCAGAAATACTCGTTTATATATTGAAAATAAAAATGAATTTTGACAGAAAAACTAATAGTTGTAAAAATAAAGTTTTTTTTAAAAAAATTAGTAATCACATTCCAAACATATTGCTTATTTGCTGAAGTTCCGGAAAAAAACTAGTTGAAACTATCCATGACAAGAACTTACATCAGTGCTTCTCAAACTTTCAATACTGGTCACCCACTTTTCAAACATAATTTTTCTTGCGCCTCCCTTATTCAATAATAATGTATTGAATGCAATAGTCATGCACTTTGTTGCTAAAGTTACAATACGATCTTATTCAATAGAGATCACAGATGCTCATTTCTTTTTTTATATATTGTGCTCTTTTACATTTATAAGCCATAATAGGTCATACAATAAGGCAAATAAAAACCACTAACTTGTTCATAGGGGGAAAATAAAGCATGATCATAGAAAATATTTTAAAATAAAAATGGTCGCGCAGAGAAAGTCAAAACATGTACCTTGAGATTTTGTAAAAAAACGTTTGCCACTCCCAAAAAGGAGGGAGATTTGCGACAAATGTATTTTAGTTTTCATGAAGACTGTTATATAGGAGGATAGTGACATGGACATAGATAACAAATGAACAGTTTTGCCAGAATTAACGATTTCGTGAGCTCTGTGTCATGCGCGACCGTTCCCGTGTTAAAAGTGTATTCAATATAATATGAATGTTAGTTCTGAATAAATAAGTTCTAAAAAAGTGTGCAAAACGTTTTTCATTATGCTTTATATGTTTGAGAATACTCATAAAAATAGATCTTGGCTTAGTAATCCTTCAAAGTTATTTTTCAAATAGCATAAAACTCTTTTACATGAAAAATAAAAGCCCAACGTTACTTACAACTTCTCTAAATGAAGAACAAACACATAACAGAGCGAACGAAATTAACCGTACCAAAAGTTTCAAGGTCAAAATTGATGATCAGCAAATATGTTACGCTGCTTACCGCTAATGTACAATATTTCAATAATAATGAAAGTGATATTCTTTAAAGTTTTTCATTCTGGGTCTGAGTTTTTTTTTCAGTGAAAGAGCAGTATTTTAGATTTAAAAAGAAACGTTATAAACAAATCTCTCATCATGGTATTACAGAAAAGCAAATAAAATGCTCTTTAGTATTCTGTTTTTGGAAGTAGAATGAAGCTAATGGGGATAGATGATAGAAAGGTAGCTAATGGAATATTGAAGAAGAAGCTATTATTTTGATGGCGTATTATAGCCAGTTGATATAAAAAAATTATATCAGTTAAAATGTGTATTTTTTATTTTGCCAGAAAGTATTTTGCTTTACTTCATTCCAGTAAATTAATTTTTTTAAAATCTTTTATTTTCGATATGCTCGCACCCCCCTTGTAGGGTTATCGTGTCCCACAGTTTGAAAAACACTGAATTACATCATTTGTTCCCTGTCATAAAAACATCCAATTAGTCTTAGTAATACGGAACTACTGCCCAATATTTGTTATTATATTAAATATCTAAGAGAAAAAATTACCCATTCAACTACACTACAGCAACTTTGTGAAATTATTAGACATTTCCCTTTGCAATTAGTTGTTAGGAAATGATATTAAGCCCTTGGCTTGAATATTTGTTAGTTTGTTGTTGGATCGTAGAGCTACGTGCCTGGTTATCGAATAATCAAGTTACGAATAATTGTACGTCTCTCGCACAAAATGTCAGATTGGATAGAGTTACCTGATACTGATTACCTTTTGGTACAGTGCATTATTCGATATCTAATAACCTGTAATTCAACTTCCGTACACTTCACATAAATATTAGGATCTTAACGTCTATAAAAATGACATGTTTTAAGTGCTTCTACAATGAAAGTTTATTTTTTTTAATACTTTGGATCTCTTAAGCAATTAAAATAAGATGTTTGTATCGCCCATTTTTTCCTTGCAGAATCGGCATTTGTAATAGAAATAGATAATGTAATGCATCCAATCAAAATATTTTACATTTCAAGAATTGCAATTGCATAATAAAAATGTAGTGGTAGCACTCTTTCGGGTGTTCTTACAAAAACCAAAATAATGTTTATCGCTGAAGATCAATAATGAAACAATTTCCTCATTTTCTCCGTAATTTAAAGTAAAGATGTATTTTAAATTTCAGTAAACGTGCCTTGAAATAAAATATTTTTTTTAAATATTTTACTTAGCGACCTATTATTATGAGCAATTGTAAAAATATATTTTAATGCAAATTTACAACTACACTATAAGTTTGAAGGATGCGTTTCTAAATTTGTTTTTAATTTATTTACTTCTTCAAACATCTTATGAACTCATTATAAATATATATTATCGGGCATATCGAAAATTCTATATATTTTTGTTAATAAAACTAATTTTATCATTGCTCTCAAAAAATTGTATCATTTCTAAATAAACCACGTTTTAAAAAATACACTCTTATCCGAAAACATTTAGTTAAAAATCATTTAATTAAAACCCAAAATATGAAATAAATTTTCAGAAATAAGAACAATACAATTATAAATCAACAAAAAATAAATTTGGAACTCATTTTAAGCCCATCAGATACACTGGAATAAGCTTTTAAATTCACGGATTTCTTTTTTGGTTATAAAAACAAAACTAACAAAGCAAATGAAACTAAACTTGGTGAATATGTTGTACGATATATGATCAATGATTGGAAGGCAAAAATGGGTACAACACACAACCTAATATAAGAAATTGTTCACTAGCCCAGAACAGCAGCTGACTGACCCCATGTAAATCAGAGAAAAACATGTCTAATAGGGTGTATGTGATCCCCTCTAACAGCTACACAACACTCACATCGGTGTTTCATACTATTTACCAGGGTCCTTATCAATCCCTGTGGAAACTGCATCCACTCTTGCACATAGGTTCTCTTGAGTTGATCGATGGTCTTCCAGCTTCAATTGAGCATGCATGGACGTACCGTACGTGTTCGATGGTACTAAGGCCAGATACATCGCATGCTACTACAATCATTGAATGTCCTTCGATATAAGGTATTCTTTCACAAACTGATCCTTGTGTAGGCATGCGTTATTGCTCATAAAAAAATGTGGTTCCTATTATCCGTGGAAAAGTCTGATATAGGTTGCAAGGATATCGTCCCTGCGCCACTGACTTGTCAGAGTACTTCTATCAAACACATGAAGGTCGACATAACAATCTGCAATGATGCCTACCCAGACCATCAGACCACGTCGATCATAGTGGACTTTTTCTACACTGTTAGAGGACCGTTTTTCATCCTATGTCTAAGATGGTTATCTTCGGCAACAGACTAGACGATCTTTTCTGTAGTTCACAGTTAAATGAATGCTAACTACATGGTGGCTGATATACAGGCCACCTGCATTAAGTCTCTAAATGAATGTAATGAAAAAGATGTTCCTATTGCATTATGCTAGTTGTGATACAGTTGTGCGTCTCTCACGGACCTATCCCTTTTAGCCAGTCGTCTCAAACATTGGTTCTGAGGCAGCATTGTTGGCCTTTAGTGGCATTGTCAAGGGCAGTGGGACTTTGTCCTATCTCTATGAACTGTTTTCACAAAGTGAACACATCACATTTCTTGAAACCCCATGGTCCCAACTGCAGGTATCCTGTGATTGACCCACCTCGAGCTTTCCAACTATTTGCCATCTTGTAACATTATCTAGACGATGACTACTGACCATATTAACGATGGTTTAAGAAAGACATTAAAAATAATGATTGGGCTAAGGTACGATGTTTCAAAATATTCTTACTCCACAAGCTTCAGTGAGGATGTGAGATACCTCTACACAAAGTCAATCACAGAGACAGTGCCTTATGACACCATAGCTTACTGTGTGAAAAAATTGTCCACAAAGAGCTCAGGTATCGTCTGATACCTTTGTTGCGTGTAGGCGTTAATTACTTTGTTCTTTTTTTTTTAAAAAAAAGCATCCGTTTCTACCTTTTATTGCTTTCATTAGTGTAGTTTTGCATATATAATTGTAGTGATAATTCGATTAAATTCAGATCATATTCAATGTGGTTAACATTTCTCATAAGTTTGTGTCCTAGTTCCGCTGAAGACCCACCGTGTACACGTGGCTGATGCCCGATAAATGGGATGAGCTCAAAAACCTCCCGTTGGCGAGTTGGAATATCCGGGATAGGGTTTTTTGTTCAAGCGATGGTCGATGCTCAAAATGTTTAGGTTAATTTCAATAGCCCTCGTGTTGCTATATAGTGCGATGTTCTCTCTTTCATTAAAATTCTTCAGACATTGCTTATCTTTAAAGAAAAATCATTGGGGAATTTTAATTTAGCAAAATGTGTGATAAAAAATCTACAAAATATCATATATTCCCTCCCCCAAATATTTAAAACTTTTAAACCTCATTTCAGAAGAATTAGAATTATATATATATATATATATATATATATATATATATATATATATATATATATATATATATATATATATATATAATCTCGATTCCCCTAGAAAAACAATCCTTTTATAGTTCTTGGTTCCTTTCTTAATAACCGACAGCCATTAATGATAATAATTAAACTCCATCCATCATGCTCTCATTAACCACGGCTTGGCAGAAACACACGCCTCCATCTCCTCTTAAGAGAGAAACGGATCAAAGCTGAGGCGAACTTTTCTCATAACAATCCCGCCAAGCTGTATTTATTCCTCAATAAAACAACAATAAAATTCACATCAAAGCATCTCTTTACAGCTTTTATGGAGTAATGATTAGATAGAGTTGGTGAAGAACTTTGAAGAAGGTTTGCTTCCAATCCATCAAAGAGTTCTTGGTTGGTAAAGAGTGATTCTTTTTTAGAATTTAACACATCAAATGAATGATTTAGAGTCTTCTGAAGCCAAAATTATTGTTAAGGGATTTTAATTTTATAAAAGACGAAGAATTTGAGTTTGAGTCCGAAGTGTGTATATAATGGTACAACTTGAATAGTCACTATTAAGTATGCGTATTAAGATTAATATGCATACAAATAAGGCATTAGATTTCTTTTCACAATCGGAAATACTAATTTGATTAAATTTTAAGTTTGTTTTAATTAAATAAAGTGATCATTTTTATAGGATAACTACAGTTTAATCGGTTCCTAAAAATAATGCTTATCTCACCTCAATTGCTCAATTGTATACAATGAAGAAATTATATCCACCTCTGTCTAAATTTAGAATACTGACTAGTACTCAGGCAGGACTAAAACCAGTACTTCTACTTAGTGAAGAATGAACTGAGTTCATTTTTGTTTTATAAATATAAAATGCAAAGGAATTCATTATTGTTTGCAGGGATTAAATGTTAGTTCATTATAATGAATGTTACTTAGTTTTGTGCAGGTGCCACATGTTAATGTATCAAATGTACTAGCCATTACTGTCTTTTTTAAGTTAATGATATTTACAGCATTAAGTTTTGAATGTATTGAAAAACGATCTTGTAGCGATTGCCTCTTAGAATAAAAAAGACATAACTTGAATGTCTAAATTGAAGTGAAACTATATACTTTACTCCCCATACCTCCCTTTCCAGAGTCAGTATCCACAAAACCATTCTTAGGTATCTCTACCCAATAAAATTAAATATGTTGGCCAAATTTCTCATTTGTAAGTCTCAGATAAAAAAACGGTATTTTTGATTTATATATATATGCTGGTACGGGAGAATCCAAGTTCGACTATTTGAGCAATAGCACAAACCATTACGATTTCCTTCGTGGCGTGTGGAGAAGTGTGCTAGGAGGGATTGTAGAAAGAGAGGTTATACCAATTGATTGTTTTCTTCATGAAATACATGTAAAAAAGCAAAAGAAAACTTACAATGCGTGGAATTGACTCTGGACATGGTCATCTGATTCTATGACAGATGAGAATTAGACGAATATTTCACCTATATGCCTTGGCTGTCTTCAAACATGTCTTTATCTGGTTATTGGGGCTTACTTCAGAACAAATTCCATAGTTAAAACAATAATTCAAGCCGAAATTATTAAATGTTTAAAGCGATTAGGACAATCTGTTGTATGGTGGTATGCAGTAGTGAGATGCAATGGTCTCCTGACCTTGTCCCATTTCACTAAGTTACCTTTCAATGGTCTTTAGGGTCACTGAAGGACTACATATGTATTCGAATAGAGGACTGTTCCACCGGTTAGATGATCACTCTGATCTCCCATTCAATAGTCTATCTCCATCTAAAACTACTTTCTTTCCAACTCTCAAGGCTCGCCAATTGCTGTCAATATCGATGACTTGTAGCATTCTTCCGATTCCAAAGTATATAAATCTACCTTCTCTTTCAATTGGTAACAACATTCGCATATAAGTTCCCCTCAGGGGCTCACCTTCTTTAGGTGAGTATGGGTGTCACAATCCCGAGGTACCCTAGTGATCTTTTTCTTTTCCCAAGGGGTTTACTATCTTTGGTAAATACGGGTCTCACGAACTTGGGGTACCCTAGTGATCCTTCTCTATTTTCGACCCTCCTTCTTGTCATTCAGTTTATCCTTTCTTTCCTTCCCCGTTTGGATCACAGATTTTCACAAATGTTTGGCGCAATATAGCCAGATTTGGCTCTTGCGCCATAAAATATGACATTCATTCATTCGCACATGAGTTACGCTTTAGCATTGGAATGCCCTCAATAAAATACACCATTTGGAAGCCTATTTGAAAAGCTCTTGAATTCCGTCTACGAAGTCATTGATCGTAATTTGCATAGTATGTGCATGCGTTGTTTCGTCTCATTCAATTAAGGAATCCAACTACACTAAACTCATGATTTTTATGAGAAATGGACAAATTTGTTATGATTTTATTTTATAGGTCATCTTATTAGCTTTATAAAATTAGCAAGTATTTTATTTGTCATTCACTAGAAGAAAAACTAAAAGTGTTTTAATAAAAGCGGATGCCATAACTTTACATAAGATGTCAATCTTTGACATGCGTTTTACCCGAAGTATGTTTTTTTTCGAAAAGTTCAAACGGGAACAGCGATTGCTCAAAAAGTTTTTTTAAATATTTTGCTGAAATATTTTGTTTATGTTCTTCTTAACAGTAAAATTGTTTTAACCTTCAGATTTATTAATCACTGTTTCATGTTTCATTATAAAATTTACAGTTTTTTATGTAATATTATCAATGTTTTTTTAAGCAATTTCATAATAATAGCTAAGATAAAGTGATCTAGTTTTTGTAAAAAATTAAATGTCTTTTATGCTGAAGGTCATTTCAAAAAGGAATAACGAAGTAATACATCAAAATTGAGAAATGGTTGAATTAGTATTTGTACACGACGGGGGCCCCGTTTATGTAATTTTTTGTCAATTTTTACCCATTTTTTCCATTTTAGTAGTAATAAGTTTAGTAATAAGTTTTCCCTTTTTAATTTGAGTCTTTTAATGTACTAAATAAGTCTAAAATCTCAAAAAAATCTCCATATCTTCTTTTTGTACAAAAAAAAGTGACCGCAAATATTCTGATACCTTAACTCATTACGTGCTCGATTTTTATGCAAATTAATAATATTTGGAAAACATTTTTAACATAAAACTTTTAAAATAAGACTTTCAGAATTTTTTATGATATATTAAGTAATATATTTTACAAGTGTCAAACTTTATTTATTGTCTTATGGTTTTTGAGATAAACTTTATTTCTTACATGGAAACCCATTGATTTTATATTTCCTTTAAAAGATTTCATGCTGAAAATCATAGCTAACAAGTTTCACCAAGTCCTCTGTCTAGTAAAATATGTTTAGTGAAAAAGACTTTTGACCCAAAAGCAAGCCAAAGAAAAGGCCAAATGACTATGAAACAGTTATCGAAATAAACAAGTAATCCTCTAAAATATCACAAAAGTACTAATATCAAATTCTTTAATTACAATTGAATATAAATTATAATAATGCCTTAATCGTTAATGATGAAAAATTATACTTCTACAGTTTTGCTTTAAATTTAAATTTGAATGACAAAATTTAACAACATTTTATATTAAAAAATAATTTTTAAAATTAAATTTAATAGTTATAAGTGAGAGGCATTTTAAATTGGCCAAGCACAGCTTATTAACATTTAAATCAATAGCATTTTGGTGGATAACAATCAAAGTATTAATGCAGTTTTGTCGCACTAATTTATTTTGCATATAAATAAAATAACATCTTTAAAAAAGCCCGTACAAATTTTAAAACGCATGACACAATTTTATTAAAACACCATTTACGAAAACAGTAAATTCAACATTAAATCATAAAGCTTCTACATGAAGTAATATTACATAATCCCCCAAAATTTCGAAATAATTATGATTTCGATAACAGTTACATCTTTCAAAGCAATTATTTTTGCCTTGTGCAATAATGTAATTATTTTTCATTTTCAAGGAGTATTGCGACAGATGCAGTCCAAGTGCATAGCTGTCATTTACCTTAATTATAATTAAAAATATCCTAATTAACATTTCCAAGAAAAATAACACTTAATTTCCGTTCTTTTGTGAGTAATTCAATTGACAAATAAGAATTATTTCAACGTATTAGGTGAGAGGGAGAGGAAAAAATACAAAACTCCTTCGTCATATATTAATTTATTTTCATCGCTGAAGCACGATTTGCTATTGACTCTTTATTGAATACTTCTTTTACCTTTAATGACAGGATTTAACACATAAAAATGGGTATTTATATTTTATGTACATATTACATTGTTGCTGGTATTATAAAATGGTATATTATATATATATATATATATATATATATATATATATATATATATATATATATATATATATTATTTAAAGCATAGCAAGTTTGATGTACAATTCATTTATATAAATATTAATAATGTATTACATTCAGAATAACGTATATATGCAGTTTTATAATTATTAACTAATTTTATTTAGCTTGCAATACTGAAATCCCTGACAGTGTCAAGGGAAATGCATCCAGTATATTCAAAGGTAAATATATTTAATGGATCTCTCATTTTTGTACTTATATATAAAATAAGGATATGTCAGTAATTTATTTTTATTTCTGATTTTCTTTCTTCCTTTCATTAATGTCGTATTTTCCCTACATTTCATATTTTGGAAATATACTAATATACTAACAGCATTGTTAAATTTTCCCAAAGTTTAAACGAAGTTAAAATTAGTGTTCATTACTGTCCCCATGTTATTTTGGTTGAAATGTAATTGTGTGCAAATGAATTATCGCTTTAGGGATACATTTCTGTGACTACTGTTGGAGAATTCTCTAATTTAAGGCTGTTACCGAATGATACAACAACCACTACATATATTTTAATGAAAATAATGAACATGCCTGAATGAAAATGATGGATTATGTAATATATAAAATTATAAAGTTAAGACGTACGTGATTTAGAGTGTTAACAATGATATAAATAAGTAAAAGGAATTACGAATTAGTAAATTGTGGGTAATCGCACTGAAGGTGTCTACTGTGTTTGTATTATTTAGCATGATGCTTGATACTCAGCAAGTCTCATCAATCTTTGATTGGAACTACTTTAATTATTTGGTGAAACATTGAGAAAATTCTGTTAGTAATTGGTATATATATATTCTATATATATATATATAATTTCAAGAAATAGTTTTTTCAATTTTTTTCTAAAAATATATAGTTACAATTATTAACTAATTTCAAAAATTTTATTAGTTAAATTGGATTATTTAAATTAAATTTTTCCCCGAGAAATATTCACGAACAATCTCTTTATAAGTTTTTAACTGTAAATTTTTAATTTAAAATCCTAATACATTTTATTTTTATTTTCAAGTTTTTAATGGACATCTGACATTGAAAGTAACATTCAAAGCAATTCAGGTCTCAGTAACTGTTTTCACTATTAATATTGTTTGACATTTATTTTAACATGAAACTAATAATGAAACGCTGTAACCATTCATATTTTTCAGAAATTTGAATTATATTATTATATGAAATTTTTTCAAACTTTTAACAAGGCATAATGGAAGTTGAATGGAAATGATTGTCAACTTCGCATTGGATAATATTCATTTCAAACCACGAAACTAAGCTTGAATCCTCTGAAAAATTCATTTTATTGAATAATGGAGACCAATATATGTCAAATTTTTCAGGGCTTAAGTACGTCTTGAGACGTACTTAGAGAACAGATAAGGGATATAGCTTATTTCTGTCTCTGCAGTTAAAGTTATCTAATTCAAACTATATAAATGTAAAAACCAAAAATGGTTGAGTTAATATGTTTTGATGAAAAGGAGAAAGAAAGAAAGACCACTTTTCTCAATGTAATATGTATTTATAAAAATATAGTAAATTATGTTCTTCAATAATATATAATGTTTTTTTTTTTAAGGGGTTTTTTTTGGCAAAAATGATCTAACCAAAAGGTTTTTGTTAGAAAAAATAAATATTCATATATGTCATGCATTACCAACTCTTTTCCAAGAAAACTCGCAAATTACTACAAGAAATAAATGTTAGACGCCATTAAAATACTTTCATCTGAATTATTGTTAATTTCAAAGACGTTAGATAGTGTCATCTTTACTTATAAAATATTTGTAATAAAATTGGTGGATTTGTATATGTACAGAATGTTCTTACACGCTTAAAGAAATTCACCATCCTGTTAAATGAATAGCAGATCAGCATTGCAGAGAAAAGCTTCAAGTAAGGATGAGATTCAATCACACATACATTCATTTGAAATTGTAACGAGTTCTCATGCATATTATATCTAAATTAACCTCTAGGTTTCTTTATGATGTTGTTTTACATGAGAATTTACCGTATTGAAATAACCGTGTGATGTATGCAAATAGACTTAACTATTTAAATATTTTTGAAACTATATAGTAAAAGATTATTTGAGAATACCTCGAAGTGTCGGTGTTAGAAGAACAATAAGCGGAAGCAATTAGTAATTAAACGTAGATCTTGGCTTAGGAAAAAATCCGCAGTAAACCCCGTCTTCAAGATAGCTATACAATGGCTTTATTTAAAAAATGAATAATATTTTTCTTTTCGTGAGATTACGGTGAGGTATTCCTCTCCATGATTACAAGTATTTTTAATGTCTTGATTTAAAACTTGTAACCTATTGACTTTTACTACAAATTCATCAGTATCTATGAGTTCTAATCCATTATAAAGCATTTGATTGTTGGAAAATTGGTAGTTTTCTATCTTTATTTAAGATCCATTGGAATTAGTTAAAAAAGATTGGAGAATAAATCACCTAAAGGAATTGGACACTTCAAAAGAAAAGCAATTGATTAGCCCATGATTTTAAGTAATGAGAATAGAACTCTCCTTGTTCACTCACTAATTCATTAGAAGTATTTTTCCGTTTGTCTCCGATAGTATATCAGTTCTTCTTAAAGAACCACATGAGCAAATAGATCATTAAAAGGTATTAAGATTTTGGAAAGTAATTAAGTTTTTATAAGTAATTGTTTTGAGTTGTAAAATGAATAGTAAAAACACTGCTAATTAAGGTTTTGCAACAAATAAACGGTTATGTGCTATTTTCTTAAGTATTTGATCAAAGCTTATGCAAGAAATCTGTTTAAAGATAATGTAGACTATTATATTGAACGTAATTTCTATTTTATGTGTATTTTTAAAACATATAAATTTTAATGTAACTTTTACTTAAAAATATCTACTAAATCCGAAGAACTTGATTGACTTACATTAAAATGAAAACAAATTTGTACTTTCCGAATCGCCGGCGTAAATTTCACCATGAAAGTTACAAGACACAATATACACACGTAAAAAAGTTAATAAATGTTAGTTGTCAATGGTTTTTCATCCATTTTTAATGCATTATGAAAACAACGTTACTGATAAGAAAAGACCGCGGCTTATTTTGAAAAGGTACTGGTAAAAGTTTACCACAGAGAAAATATTCCGGTTGTCGTCGGTTGCATCATTTTGGCAACTTTAACACTTGTACCGGCAAAACGGAAATTTCTTCTTTGTATATCAATAAAAATATGATTACACCTCAATTTTACATCCATTTTTTGTTTGCTGGATATAAAACAAAACAAATTTCAATTCTTTTTTAACGAAATACTTTCTTAACTTTGTGAGTTTTCGATAAATTACAAACTTTAGAGTTAATATGAATACACTAAATTTTTCATTTCTTATTTATATATTTATTCCCTAATAGCTTAAAAAAAGATTGAAATAATGTATATGTTTTTTTATTTATTTATAACTATTAGTTACTTAGTTTCTAAGATCTTTACAACATTTCAAATGTTGATACGAGTAATTATGATCTTAGGAAACTAACGTAAATTATGCAGTTTGAGAGTAACATATTATACTTGACCTAAAATGAATTATTCATCTATAGCCTTTGTATAAACACATATTATGCTCAACAAATTCGTCTCCTGAACCTATTTATGCAGATACATATAGCACAACATATAATCTTTCATGTTGGCAATTATAGTATATTCTATCAAGTATGATAATGAATTTGATGATTAAATTTGTACTTGTTGTTTCGCATTAAGAATATGTTTCTAAGCTTCATAGGAAACAAGTGGTTAGATGTAAGCATTATTAATGCATGATTAGTAAGTAAATAAATAATGTTTAATACTTCTATGTATTATCTTATAAATGTATTGAAATATTGTCAAATATTATCGCAAGCATAATTAAGTTGCTAATAGTTTATAAGTTTCTTTTAAAAGAAAATTTGAATTTTTTATGATAATGAGATGAAACTTAACTTAGAAGAAACTGAGTAACTTAAAAGAAAACATCTAACATTAAAACGTTCGTGTCTTTTCAAGGACATTTAAACATACGAGTATTAAGATAAATATTATAAAGAATTAATGTTAGTTGTACGACAGAAAGATTTACGAATAAACTACTTAATTCGATATATTCGCGTAATCCTACGAAATATTTCACATTTTTTAAGCCAAGTTGTAAATTAATGCTTTCGTTTCTGCAGTTTAGTGATTATATATATTCGGTCCGGATAAATCCTATTTTAGTCCACATGTTTGTCATAGAAAAGGTGCATTGCGCCATTTTTCTGCATTTTATCCAGTATGATGATAATAATTCGCCGATAAATAAAGACTGGGACTAAAATGGGACCTAATAGATTATTTTTTAATACATGTCCTTTGTTAATTCTTATTATTTATAAAAGTTTATATCCTTGATGTATATTCAGCGTGGTTTAGTACATGAAAAGTCACATGAATTATTGCGCTCCTCTATTGCTAACAACTAAAACTGTATAAGTTTAACATTTTGCTATAAATTTAAGAGAGTCACATACAGTTAAGTTTTAAAAATATGTTTATGCACCACTAATGTACAATTGGTATTTGATATTTGCTGCAGAAATTTCTAAGTGGTTGTAAAATTTTACCAATATAGAAATACAACATTAGACTGATAGCCAAGGACATTTATTTGCCACGATTTCAAAATCACGTCAAAAACGAGTGGCTTAACGATATCAGATTAGTTCTGCGCAATTTTTTAAAACCTTTTGAGGCGGATTTCTTGTTTAAATATCCCTAGCTGGTATACCCGTTCTTCGCACGGGTGAATTGAAAAATTGAACAATACAGATTGAAGGATAAAGAAGGATTTAATGAGTTAATTTTACGTGAATTACAAATTAAACAAACAAACAAAACAAAAAAAATGCTTCTTTCATACCTCAGCTGAACGAAAAACTATATTTGTTAAATGTTAAGTCTGTAGATCTAAAAGCTGATAAAAAGGATTTTTTTATTTGTAACGCCCCTTAACTCTCACGTTGGTTTATTTTTGTAAAAAGATTTTTCTGAGCTCCTCTGCTAAGCAAATGTAACGCATTGGTAAACAATTTTGTGCAATGGAGGCTTAAAATAGTGTAAGTAATTTATATTTGGACGTGTGATACGTTAATGTTACTTTCTGTTGAATTTATTTTATGTTAAAATCTTGCCACCACATCTCTCTTCGAAGTCTAGTTTTATTATGAAAAAAAATAATAGTGATTACACTGATCAACGGAATAAATTAAAAGCGAGCACGCACTGAGACAAGGCGTAGACAAAACAAAAGGGAAAGCTTTGCCTCACCCAAAAAATATAGATTATATTAAACTTGTAATATACGCAAGCAATGCCGTTCCTTATGTAGTATATATGACTGCTGTTGGCGAGAGAGGAATGTTGGCGCAGCTTTAGTAGGATTAATGTATTTTGGAAGAGGGTTTTTGATCCCCGGGAAAAGATTGCTTGACTCCGAAATCTACTGTCGAGAAAGGAAAAGTTCCCTTGTTTTGGGAAGCTAAAAAAATCGTGGAATTGTTTTAGACGGAAGGGAATGGAATTCCGTCGGGGAAGGGTAGACCACAGAATAAAGAAATATAAGAAAGTATAAGAGATAGTCTCTTTGGGCTGTGTGTTTGAATTGATATTATCTTATTGTGTTTAATCCAAAGAACTTATGTTAATCAAGAATGATATATTTAATCAATAAATGCATTAAGATGTTAAGAACTAATCAAGCTGTAATTGGGTTTGTATTGATGGATGTGAGAAGTTATTAAGAAAAGTAATAAAGATATTGCACCTTACATAATAATGGCGATTCAGTGGAAACACAACGAAACTTTGGAGAGAGAGCCAAGTTGGTATTCTTTTTGGTGACCCTGTTGGCAATTTGGCGATAGATTGAGAGGTGCAGAATTTGATATGCTGTTGTTGGGAGCTGCAACAAAGATGATAGCACAAAAACCTTTTCCACAAACAAATACATACACATACCGATTTTCATAGGGATCCGTTGAACGGCGTTAGAATGATGCGATTTCAGAAAAAAACATTCACTTTTATATTGTATCGATAACTTGTACTACTTAGTTACGGTATTCAAGAAATGGAGATTGGCATACACTTCAAATAAACCATACTTCACACTTATATATTTTTTTATTACAAGCTATTAGTTGTTTCCTCCTTTTTTTAAATACATTACAAATTTAGATATGTTTCTTCGCAACAGAATTATGTTTGTCAATATTATCATGTTATTCAGGGAATATATAATATGAAATGTTCACTAGCCTGTAGTATCTGTTAATGCACAAACCAGTTGATGATTTTGATGCTAGTTGCCTTAGCGCAATGGCAGAACAAGCTGGGAAAAATTTCAAAAAAAAATGAAGTAAGCGTAATAAAAGATTGCTTAATATTTTTACCTTCTGAAATGGATGTAAATTTATTTCATTTATAATATACTTAATTATGTTGCGATAAAGTACACCGTAGATTATTGATTTAGGAAAAGATTAAATGATGTTGAGACCTTTCACATATAACTTTCGTAATCTTTTCTGCATTATTCGTGAATTTCATTTTCAAAACTGAAACTGCTAGGCGTTTTATTTATTATTTATATCCATTGTTAATGGCTTTTAATGTGTTTTTAATGAAGAAGTTACGCAAGTTGAGTTCCTTGAAATTCCTGCTACTTATGAATAAATTTAGCATGAATATAATTGCTATAGGTAAACGTATCAAGCCTCATTACTGACATTGAAACTGATTTTTTTTCTTACTGTAATTATATTTCCTTCCCGTTGTGCAATACATGATGGAAACATAATTTTTAATAAGAAAAAATTCTCGATAGCATTCTGATAAAATAATTTAAATTTTTTTTAAAGAATTGTATCATTATTTTGCGTATAAAATCCATTGCCAGTCATCTACAAATTAAAAAAAAGCAATAACGATAAAGCAAAACTAATTTTTATAATTAAAATATTTATTTTTACTTGTCTAAAAAATTCATGATGTTACTGATTTTAACATTTGTTGTCATATCTAAGCCTAATGTTAAAACTGAAAGATGCAAAAATATATCAAACTGTTATAAAGCGTAAGAAATTAAAGTAACATAAAATCCGGCATTTAAAGCGCACAAATTCTTTCCAGCTGCAATTTTTAATGCTTAGGTATATTCGTTGTACAATGCGCTTTCCCTTTTTACGAAGGAACCTGAAATGTACGCGTACAATCCTCTTTAGTTTTTAAGTCATTTATTTGAGGTATTATTTCAAGCTTTAGAAAGAAAATAGTAAACTTTTAGAGCTACGACCTTTTAAGTTCACAAGGAATGCCATTTCTTGCAAGTAAACAGTATTTCGATGTATGTAGCGGTCTAATTTTTTCTATGCATTTCGTTTTTTTTTTCAATTCCTACTATTAGGTCATACTCTCTATATATTTACTTATTTGTTTGTTTGTTTACTTACTTATTTATCTAGGTGGAATTGTCAATCGTTAATAAAATACATTTTAAAGCGCTCAATTGAGCTGAAATTTTATATACATGATTATTTTGGATGGCAATACAATAATTTAACTATAATTAATAAAAAACTATTTGATTAGAACTAATTGTTTAAAGAATTACAAATACAGCCACGTTGATGACTTGGCGACCATTTTGGTGACGTGTCAAAACTTTAAAATGTTATTGTCTCAAGTGCATTCAGTTGAAATGAAATTAATATACATGATTGTTTTGGGTAAAGTATGATACTTAAATGATAATTAATAAAAAAATTATATTACCACTTAATGTTGTGATTCTGTCCTATGTATATGCATAGTTATATTAATTGTAACTATTTAATAAAAAGTAGCTAAAATAAAAAATTTCTTTGTTAATCGAAGTAGGAATTGACTTAAATTTTTTTATATATTACTTGTGTGTTTATTTTTAAAACTATCATTTTTATTCCCAGTGTATGACACGCACCCGTAAATTTCAACCTTATTTTTTGTGCTAAAAGAGCGTCTTATACGAGAATTTTGCAGTACTTACATATATTATAACATCGACTAATTTCGTCACATTTTGTTATTTTATTATGATTCTGTCCAAACGGTTTCTTTTATTGGCAGCATATCCCAACATTTGTTGTCGTTTTCTGATTTGTTAAAATTGGTCTACGGTAGAGTACAAAAGAAACCCGAAATTACCCAACAGGGAGGTGGCTTGAAATTATAGGACTGAACTATTTAGTTTTCGAATTTTTTTCAAATTCAAAGTGGTCCCAATTGCCTCTATATGCAGTTAATAGTGGAACATTGTTCCACACATCTTCCAAAACAATAATTACATATGATCATTGGCTTAGAGAAGGAGTGCCAGCATCGTGAGCCCAAGGGGATAGGCTTGATCGCGGCTAGAGTGGATAGATTTTCTATATGCAAGAATGGCATATACGATTATGTGGCATGTAAAAGAAACCTTCATGGTGAGTTTGGCTTTGGTATTCCCAGAAAAATTAACTCACTGTTATGTTTAGTATCCAACGAGAGCTTGAAATAAAATTAATTAAAGTGTCAAAAAATTGGTACTGAGAGTGACTACTAGATGGTGCCACCGCTGAAATGGTTCTCACCCTACGGGGATTTACAGTATCTACAAAGGCTTGTGTGTCCAAATGAAAGCCATTTGAAAAAAATTAATGCTGATGGTAGTATTCAGAATTTTTTTTTTTAATTTGGTGATATTATATTGATGAAATTAGTCTACTGTATAGTATATAAGTTCCGAGATTATATATATATATATATATATATATATATATATATATATATATATATATATATATATATATGTATGTATGTATATATATATATATATATATATATATATATATATGTATGTATGTATATTTTATTTTACAAAAAAAGGATGTATATGTATTTCTATATATATATATATCATTAATTTTTATATATATATAATGCGTGTGTAGAGAGAGGCAGTATTTGAATTTTAATGAAGTAAAATGAAATATTTTAAAGACATTTTAATAAAATTCTTAATTCGTATTCCTTTTTTGAATTTTTTTTACTCTTTTTAGTAATGCAAATTTTAAGTAATTTTTCAATCTTTTATTTTACAAAAAAAGGATGCAAGACGTATTTTTAAATATTTCTAGAGAATGAACTACAAATTCTGTAAACTATTTCTATTGAATCAAAAGTTATAGCCAATCGAAATGACAAAATGGAAATTATCATTAATTTTTAGTAATTTTAAAGAGAAAGATGCGATTAATACATGACACAATCGAAACAAATTGTGTAGAGAGTCATTTTAAATTTTTTTTAAAAATATCCTTTTTAGGCGAAGAATATATTTGAATTTTAATGAAGTAAAATGAAAAAAAAATTTACTGAAGATATATACACAGATTTTGACCCCTGCTTAGCCGGTGACATTTTAAAAATAATCATGTACTTAATTATTTTCATTAATTCGTATTCCTTTTTGTTTGTATTTTATCGCAACAGTACTCTTTAGTAATGCAAAGTTAATCCACTAATACGGAAAAAGTATAGCATGTTGCAAAACATTCAATCTTTACTTCTTTATTTTCATCATAAAATTTAGATCAAATCAGAATTTTCGACTAAAATAAATGAGTGAATAATTAGACTTTTTGGTTTTGAACCGCATTTTGGATTATTTCTATTGTTCCGTATACATATTAAAATACTTCTTTACAAAAACAAAATTCCCAGTACGCAAGCTAGAATATGCATGCAATATTTGATATATGTAAAGACAATTTAAAATATTTTTATTAAAAACAATCTTTTATAAATAACCTAAGCATCTCAAAGAAACTCCCTTGTATCTTAAAATGAAGCTTAACACGTTTTATTTCTACTAAATAAGGGAACCAAAGCGCGATACATCCCAGTCAATATCCTAATGAAGCCTTTTTGCTTGATTTTATTACGAGAAACTAAAGAACAAATGAGATTACTTTGTAGAGAATTCCCATAAGAAAAAATAAAACTAATGTGCTTTAGAAGCGTTCTGGGCGTACATTTGCACTCTCGTCAATTTTGCACGAAAATATTCTCCTTAAAATTGTAAAACTTAGCTCTTAAAATGCATTTAGTATATCTCACTCCGAAACCTAACTTTATTAAAGAATAATGTTCCGAAGATAAGTGCTGAATTTGCTTGAGAAGAAACGTTCTTTATAATATAATGAAACATATTTTTCTTTGAATGAGGATCCTTTTAAGAATACCCTTTTAAGAAAGTTTATTTTAATTTTTGGTGTTAAAGTTAGCTTTAAAATTGTACATTTAAAATTGTCATTTTAAATTTTTTTTAAAAAATATCCTTTTAGTTTCCTTTACCAAGACGAAGAATATAACATGAAATATTTCTATGTAAAATATGTAGAGTTTTATGTGTGTGTCCTATAAGTATATGGATTAAAATCATAAAAAAAATTTACTGAAGATATATACACAGAGTTAACCCCTTAGGTTCCATTGCCGTGTATACACGTCCTGCTTAGCCGGTGTCTTTAGTTCCCCGGACGTGTATGAACGTCCTTCCAAAAGAGGACTTTTTGTATTGCTCTGCTCTGTTTAAAACTAGTCCCATGGCTTTGGAATACCATAACATGCGTTTGACAGAGCTTCTAAAAAATTTACTTAATTTGGAGAAGAGGTGAGGAAGGAATTTGAAAGGTTTTATTCGAGGAACGAGAAAATTCATAACTAAGAAGTTTTTCTTATTTTTTTAATTTGAGAGGGCTCTTTTCTATTCTTCATTTGCTATCATTTCCACTTACCGTGTTTAATAGGAGCTTTTCTAATTTTTTGTACGAACACATTGAATGTGGTAGTGGTTTATGTATTCAACCATGTTTCAGATATATCACAGAACAAATAAGTTATGATTCATTGTTTTTATTATTTTGTAAGTCTAGATATTAAATGTTTTATTTTCATTTTATTATTTAATCCTTTTCTTTTCATTCCTTTTTTAAAGTGAAAGTAAACAATTTTAGATGGAAAAATAAGCCTCCCCTTATTAAACAGCGAAACAACGCACATCTGGGGAAAAACGTTCATCGCTCCCCTACACGACAGAACTTCTTCAGCGGTACTAGCGGAACTTGGGGTATCGAGCCACTTTTCATTCCGTAAATATATCATATATCGATAATATATTTTACACTATTTTTTTCACAAAAATGTGCTGAGAATTTGGGGTGCGGCTTAGAATCTGAACATAATTAATTTTCGTAACCTTTCCTTTGCAGTTAAGGTTTTAATACATTTCAAAATATAAATTTTCCATCGTTTGCTGCCACCACTCTTCTTATCATCTTACATTTGCTGAAAACCTCAACCGCAAGACAGCGCAATCCAAAGAATGTTCTTTCAGGCTTTTTCATTCAAAAGAAGTATGAAGGAGTCAGATCTGGACTGTAGGGTGATTTAAGCAAAACACTGGATATACAGAAACTCTCTGTTAGTTCTGCACACTTTTTGGTGATTCTTTTGATGTTCGTTTTAAACAGACTATATTGGTGCAATTCTTCAAGATTACTTGTGCCCTCTACTTATGTAATTTACTATTGTACCAATAGATCTATGATCAACCTTTCATGGTGCAATCAATGAATGAATGATACCTAATTTTCTGTAAGAAAGTTTTAAAAACTAGTATAATTTTAATATGTTTGCAGCATAGTTAACTATAATTTATCATTCTACACTTCTATAGATATACGCGTACATTGAACGTTTCGTGGTTTAGTCAATGAATGATACTTAATTGTATATTAGAAAGTTTTAAGTACTAATATAACTTTAACGCGTTTGTAGCATAGTAAAACTATATCTCAATAAGCAAAATATTAATTTATATAGCAACAATAGACCAAACACACAAGTAATATAAAAAAAAATTAAGCTAATTCTTACTTAGATCAACAAAGAAAATTTTTATTTTAGCT
The DNA here is from genome assembly GCA_019973935.1 of Trichonephila clavipes. NCBI lineage: Eukaryota > Metazoa > Arthropoda > Arachnida > Araneae > Nephilidae > Trichonephila > Trichonephila clavipes. The sequence continues at coordinate 690,158 of BMAU01019645.1, read as the reverse complement.
ACCTTTTATTAAATAGTTACAATTAATATAAATATGTATATGCATATGACAGAATCACAATATTAAGCGGTAATTAGTTATTATTAATTATCATTTAAATATCGTATTGTCATCCAAAATAATCGTGTATATAAAATTTCAGTTCAACTGCATGCTTTAAAACGTGAGAAAAAAAACCTTCTCAAGTTTTGACGCAAGTCATCAAAAAGGTCGCTAAGTCGCCAAAATTGATGCCAACGTGGCTGTATTTGTAATTCTTTAAATAATTAGTTTTAATCAATTATTTTTTATTAAGGTATCCGACTACCCTCAAACCATGATTTTTTTCAAAAATTGGCAAATTTTTTTTATGACTTTATTTTATAGACCATTTTATTAACTTAATAACAATACCAAGTACTTTATTTTCCCTCCACTAGAACAAAAACTACAAGCGTTTTAATAAAAGCAAATGCCATAACTTTACACAAGATGTCAAACTTTAAAATGCGTTTTACTCGAAATGTGTTTTTTTTCTGAAAAACTCAAACGGAGACAGTGATTGCTCGAAATATTTTAAAAATAATTGGCTGAATTTTTTTGCTTATGTTCTACATAACAGTAGAAGTGTTTTGATCTTCAGATTTATCAATAACTGTTTTATTTCAAAATTTGCAGCTCTTTATGTGAATATAGTCAATGTTTTTTTAATTAATTTTGTATAATGACTTAGATAAAGTGCTCTAGTTTTTGTAAAAATTAAAATATCTCTTATCGTGAAGATCACTTCAAACAGGAATAACAAAGTAACACATCAAAATTGAAAAATTGACAATTTGTTCATAAAATCTTTGTACAGAGCGGGCCCCGTTTAGGCAATTTTTCGTACATTTTTACTAGTTTTTTCCCATTTTAATAATAATATTTTTTTCTTTTACCAATTTTAGGATTTTTTCCTTAAAATATACTAAATAAATATAAAAATCACAAAAAGATCTCCATATCTCCTTTTTTTCAAAAAAAAGTTTTCGCAAGTAGTCGGATACCTTAATTATAATTAAAATTATTGTATTGTCATCCAAAATAATCATGTATATAAAATTTCAGCTCAATTGAACACTTTAAAATGTATTTTATTAGTGATTGAAAATTACACCAAGATAAATAAATAAATAAATATATAGAGAGTGCGAACTAATAGTAGGAATTGAAAAATACTTTTATAGATATTGTATGATGTATTATCATATTTCATTTCATGACTATAGTCGTTGTTATAAAAATAATGAGAAATAAACTAAAAATTAAATATCCGCAGGTATTCAACTATGTGTCATAAAACTGTCGTAACAGAGCTTAATTGTTTTCTCAGTTACATGTTTCACATTTTTAACACGTTTTTATAAGTTTCACTTGTATGTAATGGAATCTTTGAACTCGATTTTCACCGCCTTTAAAATGTCAGACTAATTCGAAATTTCGCACACTTGTCAAGGATCAATGACAATACAAGAATTTCATAGTTTTATTTCTTTATCCTGATTAAGATATCAATAGTTAAGGAATACAAGGATTTCTAGATTTGGCGATTAATTCATTAAATCGTTTCCAGATTTAGCAAGTAATTGCATATACCATTTTCGGATTTGGCGACTAATTCCATATGTTTTTTTCTAGATTTGGTGACTAATTCCAGATTTAGCCCCTTAAAGATTAAGGTGCAACCCCCTCTAACTGCTAAATATACATATATTTTTTTTTATCTTGATAAAGCAATATGTTTAGAAGTGATGATACAAATTATCATTTCGCAATACGTTTAAAAGATGATAATACCAGAGGTCACCAAAGTGGTGGTCCGTGGACCACTAATAGTCCACGAGGAAGTTTCGTTGGTTCCCAGAAACGTTAATCAGATGGATAATTCATCGGGTGGAATATACTCTCTTATCACGTTAAGTTATGTTTTAAGATACATTGAGTGTTCTTAGAACATATTTTTTTAAAATATATATATATATATATAATATAACATTTCAAAAATCCTATCAGTGATCCACGGGATTAAAATTAGGAATTTACTGGTCCATGAGGTCAAAAAGTTTGGCGACCGCTGATAATACGATTGATACTTAATATTTCTTCGTCACGCAATTTTATCAGTTAAGACCTGTACCTATAGAGATGAAATCTTTGAAATACAACGATATTGGGCTCATCCGAAGCTCCGTAAACGGAGAGAATAAATAACCCTTCAGACCCATTAATTAATATCCACACATTGAAGAGCAAGACTAATTTCAGGAGCCACATAATTCCGGCTCCAAATATCAAACTCAAGGATAAATTCAACAAAGAGAATAATTGATAGTTTTAAAAATTAAAAAACAGGCTTTTTATTGTAGATCGAACTAAAAAATGAAAAATAAAATATAGTTTTTTAAAAAAACTAAGAAACACGTTTTTATAGTGAATCGAACAAAAAGGTAAAAGAATAATTCTAAAAATAAGAATAAAATGTTTAACGAGAAAATTAATATCACTGCGGTAAAAGCGTGGGGTGCTTTGTACTACATTTTTACCTTAACTCAGCATTTCAGAACAGAACCAGTAAGGAATTATAGCAAGTAATATAGAGTACCTCCCTGCTCGTATCTCAATGACATTAATTTTCTCGTTAATTATTTTGTTCTTATTTTTGGAATTATTCGTTTACTTTTTTGTTCGATTCACACACACTTTAAAAGCATGTTTTTTAGTTGTTTTTTTTAAACCATAATTTATTTTTTCAAATTTTCACTCTTTAATAGGAGATACTTTTAACGAAACAACACAGCATTAGTACTTTTTTACTTTTTTTTATTACAGCTGGAAAACACGAATTGTGGCATCACTCCGCTCTCACAACAGGTGCATGCATTGTGGCTTTTATTTTAATAATCACCGCAGCTTGCGTTTTCTACTTCAAAGAGCTCTATTCGGATAGAAAGCATCGAATTCGCACAAGGGTATATTTTTTTTATTTCATTCACTTTTAGAATATGTAACATTAATAAAATTAATAATTGTCAAAAAATAAACTCTTAACTATAAAACAAATGAAGTGTTTAATATTTTTATAAGATAAAGAAAAGGATTAATTCTCAGTATGATATACATATTTAAAAAAATTCTACTCTCTAAAGTTGTGATTCCCAAAGTGATCTATATGGACCCCCAGGGGTCTATGATGACTTGCAATGGGTCCATGTGAGCGAAAAATAATGTGGGAATCCATGACGTGTAAATGGAGGTCTACGATAGTGGCTTTCATTAAACCAGATTGTGATTTTAATCTTAATAGGAAATTTAATCAAGTAAAAAACAAACTTACTTACTTAACAGGTCAATTTACTTAATTTAATGAGATTAATTTGAAGTTACAAGGCGACAGCATCAATTTTACTGAACAAGCTTCTCATTTCAGCTCTTCTTGCCAGAATTAAGCTAAGGAAGTATAATTTTGGACAATTGCTATAGACAATTTGCGAGGAAAAAGATGTTTTAGTCTGTATAGAACAATTAAATTGCATTTTTTCCGATTTTGAAACTATGTTTGAGAATGTTTTGTTGAGAATGATCATATGGTGAAAATGTCAATTTACAAGAATTAGGTACTAGTAATAGGCACTAACGAAGATCTTAAAGTAAAGTTTAGAAACGGATGTCAGCAATTTTGGCTATAAAAAACATGCGTTATTCATCGCAAATTATAGAATATCTTTAGAAAGTTTTTAAATGTTTTTCCGATTGAGAAGGAGTTTTAGTTACTTTGTCAACCTTCAAAACAAAGGAAACAAAAAAGGAAGAAAATACTAGACATTATTAACCGAGGAGATGTTTAGTGTTAAACCTGAAAAGATTGTTGCCAAGTATTGAAAATTGGTTATTATATCAATGAGAGGCTCAGATTTCTCTCTCGGGCACTTGCATGTGTGGGGGGAAAGGAAAAGACACTCGACATGATCAACATTTATTTACCTCACAAAGAACATACACAATTTCAAAAAAACAAAAGTAAGAGAACGTCTCAATGTTAACCTCACAAGGAACAACGATGGTAAAACGCAAACAATTAGGAGACAATCAAACTTGATCCTTACCTTAATAAAGGATCAAGCCTATCATCAGATTTAAGCTAATATCAAATCAATTTTGGTGAGCAATCGTCCCTTTAAATTTTCCTCTTATAAGAATCAAATCACAATAATTCTAAATTTACCTTCAGTAGCAATCTACCTGACCCGTGTATATTATCTTCTGTCCTACTCTCTCTCTCTCAAACTAGAAAACCTCAACTATGTATACAAAGTTAATTTACATAGTACAATTCTCTTCTTCCGAAGGGTTGGTTGTGAATAACACGAATTGATAGCCCAAAGATTTCCCAAGAGGACTAATTTGAAAAAACGCGAATAGATCCGTTACACATCTTCTGATGCATCCCTCCCTCTAAAAGAATTTGTATGTTTCTCAATTATTTTATGCATTAATTAAATTTTAATTTATTTAATTAACATGTGTGTTTTCTTAATTTTTAAATACCATACTCTCTAAGGTAGCTCTATGCCTGCTGTCAGACATATTTAAGTTGATGGATTTGCAAAAAAAAATAATATTATGTAAGTAAAGAGTCTACCAAAACCGAAAAACCTGGTAATAGGTCTATGAGTCTGTTATAAAGAGACCGAGTTTGGAGTTTTTTGTATAGTAGTGCATTTAAGCGATCTTTGCAAATTTATGGAATCGACGCTTTAGAAAATACACCTTACACTAAGTCCTATTGAACAGAAACACAAATAACAAAGTTAATTTTTCACTATTTGCTTTATTTTTAAATTTATTCACATAATTAAAAATGACTCCACATGGAGTCAGGCCTTAATTACAAAGAAAGAATTTAAATTGATAAATATTGTCAATTAATGACTTACACCTTTAATGATATGGAGAAGAGAGTAGCTGGCGGCCTCACCTGTAAATAAATAGAAAGCAACTAACGTCTTTCGCCAAACAACCCTGCATTTTCGCCAGCGAAAGGCTGCTTCGCAAATCATTCACATTGTAATCCGCTACATTTGGCGCGTTGCGCCCATAGTGTGAATCCTTCTCTAAAGAGAAATGATCCTTGTTTTTGTTACGTTGTAACAGACAACAAAGTTTGGGAATCTCTGCTCTAAAGGTTACTCAAAATAATAACGTTTTCATTTAAGATACCCTTGAATTTCATATATTTAGAAAAATATTAAGGTCATTGTATTAATTAATATTATTTCATATTTATTGTATGTAATTTATCTAATTTAAACACGGTGCCCCCGAAAAAAAGCAGCCAAACTCTGAACAATTCAATTCCTCGTTAGGAGCATATAAAAATACCCTAAGAACTGAACCTGAACAATCCATAGTTTATGAGAAATATGGGAAAAAATGACGTTACAGCCGTATTGAGCTATTCATCCACCTAGCATATCGAGGTAGGTTTCAGCGCGCCGAGGATGGACACATGTCGCAGCAGAGCGGTGTCCACCGAAATACAAGCAGCATACAGTCAAGAAACTGTTTGTGTAATCACAACACCTCCAATTCTTCAGATGGCTCCGTGGGGGGAAGAGCCAATGGTGAGAGATTTGGTGATCGTTGCGGCCATATAACCATCCGAACCAGTGGCTGGGTTATGCCATATCAGGCCAATCACGTGCAGGAGCATAGAAATTCGCCAGAGTCCATTCATGAACCAAAATGCATCATCACTCATTCATTATCATTTACCGTATTTTCCTCTTAAAATGTAGATCCTACAGGGACAGTCCTTGGAGCCTTTTTTGTGTTCTCCCAAAGACGAGTTTGGCTGTACAGAGTATGCGTGCTATTTTAGGAACACCCTGTATATATATATATATATATATATATATATATATATATATATATATATATATATATATATATATATATATATATATATATAAATCTGTGAAACAAATAGGGAAATATTTTCTTTTTCTCTTTTTCAGCCTGTTACAGACATCTACTGTACATCACATCAGGACAATGCACCTCAACCACATGTGATGATTATAAGAGGATAAACGTGTGCGTATAAATAATTATTATATAAATAGCCAAATAAGTGGATGTATAAAATTATATATAAAGCAAAACTGAAATGCGCGGGGGAAACAAGGTGTGGCCTGGAATAATAAAAAAATATGGAGTCATTACATTTACATTATAAAATTAAAAAGTTAGAAATGTTTTTTAAACGCAGAATACTTCACTAAACACAGAACATTGTTGCTATTATCAAAATATATTTTACCTTTATGCTTTAGCATTTGACTCACGAAATTATGTGATATCATAGCATGTTAAAATATAAACAGCAAGATTCCAAGAAAGATAAATCACTGCATGAATTCCTAATACGCATATTTTCGAAATCCTTGGAGTCCCATTTTTTTACCACATTGTCTGAAAATGGAATTTAATTTATTCTATATGGCGAAGAAATTTTAAGTCATTACTTTGGTAGAATGTGCTACTCTGTTTTAATGTTTACTATATAGTCCCATGTATAGAACTTATATTCATTATAAAGGGTGTTTTTTGAGAGGCATAGAACTTTAAATTGTAATAAAACAACGATGTATTATTCGATTGACATGAATTTTTTTAATTCGAAAGATAATCTTGTGGCATTACATTTTAAATATGATTTCTGGCATATGACTGCCACGGCTGGCTCGGATGTAGTCCAATCTGGACGTCCAATTTTCGATGACTTTTTCCAACATTTGTAACATATATCGGCAATAACACGGCGAATGTTGTCTTCCAAATGGTCAAGCGTTTGTGGCTTATCCGCATAGATCAATGACTTTACATAGCCCCACAGAAAATTGTCTAGCAGGTGTTAAATGACAAGATCTTGGAGGCCAATTCACAGGTCCAGAACGTGAAATTAGGCGGTCACCAAACGTGTCTTTCAATAAATCGATTGCGGCACGAGCTGTGTGACATGTTGCGCCGTCTTGTTGGAACCACAGCTCCTTGACATCATGATTGTTCAATTCAGGAATGAAAAAGTTAGTAATCATGGCTCTATACCGATCACCATTGACTGTAACGTTGTGGCCTTCATCGGTTTTGAAGAAGGATTCCACCAGCCCATAAAGCGCACCAAACAGTCAGTTTTTCTGGATTTAACGGTGTTTCGACATACACTTGTGGATTAGCTTCACTCCAAATGCGGCAGTTTTGTTTGTTGACGTAGCCATTCAACCAGAAGTTCGCTTCATCGCTAAACAAAATTCGCTTATGAAAATCGGGAACAACGGCAATCTCGTTTTGGGCCCATCGACGAATCTACGCCTTGCTTGATGATCGTTTTGATGAATTGCCAAACCAAACTGAGAACAAATCACTTGGCAGCTGTTAAATCGGTCGCCATCTTGGAAAGTAATACCAACTTAAACTTCTATACCTGGAAAAAAAACACTCTTTATATATTTACTTTTAAATAATCTATTTATATCTGGTAGATATACAGAAACAATTTTGTTCAAAATACTAAGGAGATATTTTGGCATTTTCCTATTTCGCCAGCTAAGGCGATAATTTTTATTTGCTAGTTAGAAAATGCTTAAGTAATAAGGCCGAGTGAGCGGGTGTAATGGTGCAACACCCATCCATCACTCCCCACAGTTCTGGCATTTTTTTTCCGAGCTTTTTCAGGGATTTTTTTTAGTACTTCAATAGTCTTGATTAACAGTCTGACCACTGATGTGAGTTGGAACCCACTCATATTACGAATTCCGACGGTTTTAGTTTGTAATCGCTTACCTTTGGAGCCCAGTATATTCATCATCTTCTACGCTGTCTTTTATCTTTGAAAGCTACTTATGCCGTTGATATTCAAAGAATAGGGTACCAATTTTCTGTTTTTGAATTTCATGCGTTTGCCTGGAAACCACTGAATATTTCACGGATGTTTTTTTTTACACTTTCATTTTACTTTCATGTGGATTGAGAAACTTCTATGTTTACTTTTTTGTTTACTGTTAGTTAATTGTTCTATTGTTAAAATTAATTGTTCTATTCTGTTCTGTCATGGAAAAAAATATGTTCGGTTCTACCTATGTATATTCTCAGTGTCGCAATCATAGCATTTATATCATCTCAATAAACTCAGTGAAAGTAATACAGTGATTCAACTCTATTTTGTTCTGTCTATATTGATAATGCTTTTAAAATTGCACCAAGATGGCACAAAATCAAGATTTTCAAATTTAAAATGGATGCAATATGAACCAAAATTTCACCTCTGCTGATCATCTGGATTGGCACACATTAAGAAAGAATATATAGATTAAAATAAGAGTTTTTCCAAAAAATTTATTCAGAAAAATAACCAATTTATTAAGAAATCCATGTAGATTTTCAGTTTTCTGAAAACAGTTGAAGTTTAGGAAAAAGAACGAAATGGAACTATCATTCATCGTTCTGCCAAACTTGAAACATATGGAAACATTAAAGATTTTCTCTTCTTTTCAGATGATAGTTCGAATTTTTAAAAGGAAAAAAAAACTAAATGGTGTATATGACAAATTTGAATAAAACTCCATAATTAAATTGAATCAACTTTTAATAGAAAAATAAAGCTCAATTTTAACTTCAAACTATTCGATTAAATTGCGAAAAAAAGTTAAAATTAGAAATATGTTGATTATTTGTTATAATAGTGTATTTTTTAAAACTTCATTCAGTTTGTGTATTAAATAGTACAAATAATTCATTTTGTGTAATTAAATTTTCTGATTATTTTTCTTCAGAATGAAAATCAACGATTCACGGCTGAGAGCAGATTGCGAGATAACCACTGAAATTAACATATAATCAGACGGAGTACATGATTTCCATAGATTCATATTTTCTGAGGCATATGTGACGATGTAATGCACTAATTCCTATTCATATTTTAATTTGTATACTAACAAAATAAAAACCATACCCTTACTAACAGAATATGTGTGTCATTGTATTATGTCTTGTAAATTCCTATGTTAAGTACCATATTGAAATGCATTGGAAATGGTTATGTATTTATAAAAAAAACTTGCTTGCATAAAATATTTAATATATAGAATGCGGATATAAAATTTTACCGATATTTACAACTACATTTTACTCCAAAACTAGGATACTAGAATCCAAACTGATTTATTGATTTACTACAGGGTTTGAAAACCTTTCAAAAGGAGTAAAATCACATGTGGTGATATTTAATCCAATAAGAAAGATGGGTAACTTAAGTTTATCTTAAATTTAAGTAAGGTATATTAAATATGTTTCCTTTAGAACAAAATCGCATTACTTCATCCTTATGTTGGTTGAGGTTTGAGGGGTGGTTGTCGAGGGAGGGGGAGATGCCACCGGAGCAGGGGTGGAGAAGGCATTAAATCGGGCACGAGATGAATTACAAACAGGTATTCGCAATAATTTACTTTTATTAATCAATTGAGTACTTGATATGCAGACAATACAATTTAAAGGGTAAGAAGGAACTTGTATTCTGAATGAGATGCAATCTCTGAGACGTCAAAGAAAAATCATTTGAGATCTAACTCCCCAGTAGCACCGTTACTGTAATGCAGGGAATAGTTAATGTGGCAATATTGTCCACAACATCTACTATTCTCTATAATCTTATATATTCCTTATTTTATTTATATTATATTTAGTAATGACGTTTACATGCTTTCAGGCGTTTTTCTAGCTATCTTGCCTGCACAAAGAAGAGTGGCCCCAGTTAGAGATAACCCGAGTTAGTGAGGGTCCGAGTTAGAAACCATGTGGGTAGCCCATTGTTACAATAGTAAATATAGGATGGAGCAAATAAAAGTGGCCTGGTCGAGGAGATGCGGTTGGATGTGTGCACACCATGCGATTGAAATCTGCTCCGAACATAGTTGGTTGAAAGTTTGTGTTAGTTGATTACACAGGTGAAGATGGTACTCACAGTGCAGCAGATGGTGTTCGTAGTAGAAAATTAGGCTACAAAAATACATCGAACCATGGATCACATTTACACAATCTACACTCCAGACAGAGTTATTAGTAGAGAACAGTCTACTCTCGACTTTAACTGGTCATCCAGGTCACCTGATCTGTCAGTGTGCGATTACTTTTTGTGGAGAACCTTCAAGTCTAAGGTGCATCACATCAACCCTCATAGTATTCAAGAACAATAGCAGAACATTTCTGACGAGGTTGCAGCAATCCCAACCTTTCTGAATCGATTTTCCTTCCCAAAACTTGTTAATCAGGGCTAGAGATGAATGGGGATCATTTTAAACATTTTCTATAAGGAGGTTACACAAGTAATCCCTTCAGTTTTCCGTGTTTCTTTGTGACCTAGAACCCTCTTCTCTGGGCCACCTTTGCTTATTCCACCCTGTATTTTAAGAAAAAACATCTTTCTATAGGTCAACATATATATATCAGTCATAACTTTGTGTGTAAAATGATCTAAGAAGAACTTATTTTGAAAAATTACAGATTAAGGCTGTATATAATAGAAGTTGAAATAATCAAAATACACTGCAAATGCAAAATGCAAATATCTAAAGTTGAAGCAAGGACATACCAAATACACGAATCGATCCATTTGTTTTAGTTTTACTTGTCATAACAGTTTAGGAGTAATAATGATTATTATAAATCAAAAGGGAATTTTCAAGATTTAAGGTATCCCGACTACGTTCGGAACCGTGATTTTAAAAAAGTGCATAAATGGATAATTTTCATGATATTTAGTGTCACTCAGATTAGAATACATGCATAAAATTATTTTAAGGACATTTTGACAAAAAATAATTTAAATACAATATTTTGGCAAAAAATTAACTTAGAATAATCTTTTTTCCAATTGTTCTCCTTTTTTGAAATATGGTTCTATTATAATAATATTTTGCCTGTATAGAGGCTCAACTAGAATTTTTGAAAATTTCACATTATATTTTCGGAGTTACCACCGATTGAAATAATTATTCGCATTTTTTTCTTAAAATTGTTCCCCTCTGTTCTCGTAAAATATGAATAAACCCACTTCTAAGTTATGTATTTCAAAAATTCTCGTTGAGCCTCTGAACAGAGGTCTGAGCTATATACAAGCAAAATATAATTCTAATAGAAACATTTTTCAGTTTTCGAAAAAAACACATTTCGGAGAACATTTGGAAAAAAACGCTTGATTATTCTAGATAATTTTTGTCTATAACAAAAGTATAAAAAAAATTTGCCAATGAAAATATTTAAATTAATGTTTTTTGTCAAAATGTCCTAAAACAATTTTATGCATATATTCTAATCTAAGTGACACTAAATATCATGAAAATTATCCATTGATACGCTTTTGAAAAACACGGTTCCGAAAGTAGTCGGATACCTTAAGGAATAATTTTTTTCTAACATATTACAATTGATGAATTTAGCTGCTTTTCAAAAGAGCTTCCATGTTGTACACCAAATAAAATTATCCTTATCTGTGAAGACTGAATATTAACACAGTCTGAATAGTGTACAATTTACCTTAGTTGAATTAAGCTATGTCACAATGGTTTTAAATACATTCATATTCGAAATATTCCCAGACCAAAAATAAATCATCAAATGTTTTCTGTTTTAAAACATTATATCTTTTTGTACGTTCTGAAACATTCAGAATATCTAAAGAACTTCAAAACGTTTCATACACTAAAAAAACACTGCTTTTGACTTTTAGACGTATCTGAACCGAATTACATACTGATATGCTGGATCTACTCCGCCGATAGAACTTTTGACATTCCAGAACTCTCAAAAGACAAATGTTGCTACGAATATACAGCATATATAAAAGTTATAAATCTGTTCCAATTTTTGTATATATTATACGCATGCTATAGGAAGAAAGTAATATATTTCTCCTGGAATTGTCTTCAAAAGGTATATTCAAGAGCATATTATTTTTATGATATTCTGTGTCAGATAAATTGTAAAAAATGCATGATCCCAAGTAATATTTATCGGTTCGTGCTTGTTTTACGTCATGAAAAGTTTTTCTTAGATTTTGATCGTAAAAGATCGTTTCTGAATTTTATCGGATGTTATTTTCGTGGAAAAAAAACAAGAAATTGTTCTATTCTTTGATGAAAATATATGTCCTAACGATTCTAAAAGTAATGGAAAAATATGAGAAATGTGACAGTTACAAAACTGTTTTACTTTTTAAAAGAGCACAAAAGAACCCGAATCTTACAAAAGTTATAAAGGTAATAGATTTACTTTTACTGTTTTGTTGTAATAACATATCTTTAAGGTATTCGACTACGTTCGGAACCGTGATTTAAAAAAAAGCACATAAATAGATAATTTTCATATTTAGTTTCACGTTTCACTTAGATAAGAATACACGTATAAAATTGTTTTAAGGTCATTTTGACAAAAAAAAGTTATTTAAATACAATATTTTGGCAAAAAACTAACTTAGAATAACCTTTTCCCAAAGTGTACTCGTTTTATAAAAAATACTTCTAAAATAATAATATTTTTCTTATATAAAGTAAAAACTTCTCTCCAGAGAGTCTGAACTATTTATTTTGAAAAGTTCACCTTATTTTCAGAGTTACAACCAATTGAAATAATTATTGGTGTGTTTTTCTTAAAATGTTTCCCCTTTGTTGTCGTAAAACATGGATAAACCCACTTCTAAGTTATATATTTCGAAAATTCTAGTTGAGCCTCTATACTTAAGTCTGAGCTATATACAGGCAAAATATAATTTTAATAGAATTTTTCCCAAAAAGAGAATATTTAAAAAATTTGTCATTTTATGTTCATTTTTTGTCAAAATATTGTACTTAAATATTTTTTATTGTAATAATATTCTTAAAACAATTATATATACATTTTCTAATCTAAGTGACATTAAATATCGTAAATATTATCCATTTAGACACTTATACAAAATCATGGTTCCGAACGCAGTCGGATACCTTAATTTATTTACAAAAAATAGTTTTAAAAAATGTGTACAGTATGTACAATTTATATATCCCATGTAATTTTACCTATTTAAGAATTATATCCACTAAAATATTTCCAAATGTTTACGAGAGAAATTTTTCAACAATTTTTTTTAATAAACTCAGTGTATTTGTGTTACAACTTAAATATTATCGTTTTATTTACAAGAAAATATTAATAAAATTGTATATTGAAGCTACATTTGGGTTATTGAATAAGGATCTCGTAATTAATAACCACGGCTAAGTGACTTGAGCTGGCATTACACTTCCCTAAATTGTCCTCCCCGCCAATGTTAGGCCTTTAAGATTCGATAGATTTAACGCACATCAATCCCAGTATACTTTATCTTCAATGGATGTATTATTAACAGCGGCTGCAAGTTTTGTACAAGAAATTTAAATACATTTTTAGTCTTTAAAATATTAGTTATTCATATTTATGTATCCTCTATAATATAGTGAATTAAAAAAAGGAATGTACCTTTTTATGTAATATTAATGTAAATGTCGAGTATAACAACTATATTACTATAACAACATATTTATCCTACCACATCAAAGGCTAACATTCTAATTAGACAGTTTAGTGTCCTTATCTTAATGACTTAAAATTTTTATATCATTATAAAATAAGGATTTTCTATTTTTCTGATAGGAAACTAAAATCATAACACAATATTTTTCCTTAAATTCTTTCATCAATACAGTTGTATCATGTTAAAAACATTACAAGTATTTCTAAGGTTGGTGCACGAATAGCAAATAGTTAGATCATCTGCATCAATAATAATAATAATAATAATAATAATAATAATAATAATAATAATAATAATAAAGGTTTGAAGTAAATGGTTGGTTATCCGGCTATACCAGTTACTCTAAGAGAAAAATATTTTAATGCCATTATCTCAAATAAAGGTAAACGATGGCTTCTCGTTCACATGTTATGAAAAAAAAATTTATTTTCTATTATATATACATAATAATTAAAATAAATGTTAATGTTTATTCTATTTTTTCAAAAAATTAAAAGACAATTTATTAACACAGCTTTAGGAGGGTGGTTTTATATTACTGAATAGGTTTCAATTATATTTTTCTGTAATCATGCTTTCTTGCTCAAGTTTCTCTTAGCTATTTATAATACAAAATTTAATCTTTCAGCTTGTAAATTGAAATAAATTTCTTTCTTCAAAATGAAACATCAGAAGCCACTATTTAACTTTTAAATCCTAAGCTGAGTTTCAGATAAAAGAATAATGATCCTTTTTTTTTCTTCATTGCATTTCACGTATTTTTTCATCTAATTAAAATATTATTTTCTCTTAATATATCTAAGCCTTTTTAGCATAAAAGTGCAAGTAATATAATGTTCAAACGCAGCTACGCAAAACTTTAAAATATTTTGAAAGCAATTTTTTAAATCTTTTGATGTAAGAAAAATATTTTTGGTATCAATTTAAAGAATATTGCTGCGCACAGTGCAAACTAAAAAAGTCTAAAATGTTTACGAATTATGCTCTGGTTATTAAGCTGTAAACCTCAGTTATAAAATAAAGTAGTTTCAATTTTTTTTTTTTTTTTTTAGTTTTTCATCTCAGTTGCTTCAGGCAATCGGTATACTATTAAATGTGGACAGTAGTTGAAAAACTGTATACTATATCATGTATATCAAACCATACGAAGTAGTTGATTTTCTTTTAAAAAATATGAAACATAACTTCATTTTTTTTAAAAAAAAAGCTTTGCTTACAAAATATTATGGAAACTCTAAAAAGTGACAAGTTCTTTCACCGTCCTAGTAAAATGGATAAAAACGAAGAAATACTTTAGGTGAAAAGAAATGACAAATGATAAAAATTCGTTTTTGGAATTGAAGGTTCTTGGTATAAAAGAAAATTGCGTTGATGGTCGTGTCTATGATATAAGTGAAAGGTAAACATACTGCGAAATCGCTGCTTGACGAAATAAAAAGCTGCTTCCGAACAAAACTTTCTTTGGATTGAAGCAATGAAATGAACTATCTTTGGAAACGAATAATCGAAATAAAGGAAGGTTTATTTATGATGTACTTGATATATATTTGAGTATAAATGATTTCGTTATACATTACTTCACCTATCATTTCGTCCAAAACATAAGTTTTCAATGGAAATTTAAATGTAAGTTGTAGTACAGTGTTTCTCAAACTGTGGTGCGCACCCCCCCAGGGGGCGTGATAACACTTAGAGGGAGCGAAAGTACACAGTCCAGTCACATTAATGTGACCACCACGTACTTTCGACTTTGACGTTAAATAACCAATCACAGAAGGATGCTGGCATCGCAGTGCTATTGAGCGTATATAAAGAGTTTGTGAGGGTTTCGGAAAACACTACAGTCGTTGGCGTAATGCAAACATGTAAAGAGTTATCCGAAGTCCAAAACGGCATAATTTTTGGCTTTCTTGAAAAGGTTGGAAGCATTTCCGCAACAGCTAAGTTTGTGGACTGTTCGTGTGTCACCGTGGTTAAAGTATACCATGCATGGCAAAATGGGACCGTCCAAAATCAGTGACGTGGCAAATGTGGTGTACCACGGTCCATAGGTGATAGAGGTGACTGATGGCTGCAGAGGTGAGTTCGGGAGAATAGACGTGCTACTGTTAAGCAACATACCACCAAGATGAACCAAGGGGCTACCAACAGTGTCTTCCAAACTACTGTTCAGCGATCGTTGTTGCGTCTGGTTCTCCGAAGCAGGCGCCTGGTTCATGCACCTATGCTGACTGCTGTTCATCAGCGACGAAGACTGGAATTTTCATACAGGTACCGCAACTGGGCATCCAATGAGAGGCGACAGGTAGAGTTTTCTGATTAATCACGCTTTATACTCCATCGGACGGATGGTTGGTGGCAAATACGGCATGAGACGTCTAAAAGCAAACACCCTGCAACAATTGCTGGCAAGGTTCAGGCTGGAGGCGGGAGCATTATGGTCTGGGGAGTGTTTTACTTAAATTTTCTGTGTTTATTCATCATTGTGGAAAGCACGATGGATCAATAGAAGTAAGCATCTGTCCTTTCAGACCATATCTACCCCTTTATACGCATTGTTTTTCCTTAGGATGATGGCATCTACCAGCAGGACATTGCGGAGTGTCATACAACTGACAGCGTACGTGCGTGGTTCAAAGAGCACCAGGATCAGTTTATCGTTCTTCCGTGTCCAGAAAACTCACTTGACTTAAGCCCAATCAATAATCTACGGAACCCTCTCGATCGGGTTGTTCGCGTCATGGATCCTCACGCGCGTAATCTAGTGCAGCAATAGAGTCGGCATGGCTCAACATCCCAGTGAATACCTTGAGGATCCTAAATGACTATTTTCCCCTCTGCGAAAGATGGTTATTCTGGCTTTTTACAGTGGTCACATTAATATGACTGGACTGTGTATATTGAAAAGTCGAAAACAAAAGATTATTTTTTAAAAATATTAATTTATTAAAAGTAAATATATTCTCACATAATAAAAAATAAAGTACACATTTACATTTCTCTAATACACTTATAATTTACAATTTTACAATTAGTTTAATAATAATAAATTAAGAACAAGATTAAGAATTAACAAAATTAAGAACCATGGGCTTGTATATGCAAAAATTAGCACTAATCTTGATAATCTGTACGATTTATTAATAATATCTGAAATGCCGGTTAAAAATTATTCTCTTCGCTCTCCCATGTCAACATTTAACAAGTAAGCGAGATTAAGTGGTGTAATGACGGGGGACTGGTAGAAAATAATAAAAAAAATTAAATAAGTTCTCTGAAATAAGTAAATGCTTCTCAAACACTGTCAAGGTCATTTTCTTGCATTCCAAAGCCTTTGGAATTATTTTGTGAATAGCAGTACACACACAGAAAAGATCGTAGTTCGGAAATTCGTATATGTACATCCGGGGCAGTTATCGCACTGGCTGAGCGAGACTTTTATATACGCCGGCTACACTTAAGAGGTTAAAGTCATGCTGTAGGTTAAGCGTCAAAGTATAGTATTATTGAATTCAATACATTGTTATTATATGGAGGAGAGGCACGATGAAGATTATGATTGAATATTGGGTCTCAAATATTGAAGGTTTGAGAAGCACTGTTGTAGTATATAAGTCAGTATTTTTCAAACTGTGGGGCACCCCCCCTAGGGCGGCGTGATATACCTATGAGGGGGGCACGAGCATATTTGGAAAGTCGAAAACAAAATATTATTTTTAAAAAATTGTTAATTTACTGAAAGTAAACAAAAAAAATCTGACATAATAAAAATAAATTACTTTCTTACCCTGACATAATACACTTATAAATATATTACTGCGCAATGTGCATTTTATGTTTAATTTACAACAATAATAAGTTAAGAACAAGTTTAATAATTACCAGTGGCCCCATGGGCTTGTCATATATAGAATTATATGCAAATATTAACACTTATCTTAATAGTATGTATGGTTTATGATTAGTCCTTAAAATGTTGATTAAAAATTATGTCATTCACTCTTCAATGTCACCGGTTATCACGTGACGAGCGTATATGGTGTTTGGGGGAGGGGGTAGAAAAGGAGTTAAAGAGCACAAAACATTGTTTGCTGGTTTCTACATTCTAAGTAAAAGTAAGTTTCTAGATACTAAGTAAGTTTCTACATTCTAAGTAAAAGTAAGTTTCTAGACACTAAGTAAGTTTCTACATTCGAAATAAGTAAATCCTTCGCAAACATTGTCAAGATCATTTTACTGCATTCCGAATGCCCTCGGAATTATTTTTTATGGATAGCAGCTCACAGAATAAATCTTACCTTGGAAAGACGTATATATACGTCCAGGACAGATAACGCACAGGTTGAGCGAGTCGTTTATATACACAATTAAAGTTACAGTCGCATTGTAGGTTTAGAATCAAAGTATAGTATTATTAAATTTAATACATTGTTACTGTATGGAAGGGGGTGCGATGTAAATTATGATTGAATATTGGGTCGCAAGTATTGAAAGTTTGAGAAGCACTGATATAAGTACATATATGTGTTGTTTGAAATATTAAATTCAACGAACTTCAAAGCATTACTAATGTACTGGATTCAATGACGCTGAATGAAGTTAAATATCAATGAATGTTATAATCTTGCTTCAAGTGATTTCTACTAATTTCTTTTTTATGTTCATTTGTGTGTTTTTTTTCCATTTATGTTGTTTTATACGTCATATTTATTTTCAAGGAAGGAGGGGGGGGGAGAAATGAGATTGCCAAATATGTGACAACACGATAGCTCACTCAAGGAAAATAGGTTTGTGTTTCATTCTTAAAGCTTTACGATCATTCAGTATTGAGCACCTGACTTCATTTCTTTTTCCTTTACTCATAAATTGTCAGCATAAAAGGAACAAGTAAAGAATTGGCAGACGAATATTGTAATAAATAATCCAGATATTTCATGTAATGTTTTGGTGACTATCATTCACAACATTGTAAATCACTGATCTTCATTTACAGCAAAAACAAATATTGATTTATAAGATGGTGAGTTTTAAGAAAGTACTTATAACTAATAATGACATGAAAAACTGGATTGAATTCTCAGTTTTTTACCTAAACATTTCTCCAAATATATTAGTTGAAAGTACCCCTGGCGATATTGGTTTTATTGCATCCAAAACAGTGCCAACACAACACGACACGTTTGTGTGTGTAGGTAGTATTTTGAGTGGATTTTGCCTGTGATAATTACGCCACGAAAAATCCGGGTTGAAATAATGCATCGATTTTTTATCTGTTGAACGACAATGGTAATGAATAGACAGTATGGCCATACGCGTATCACTTATGGAACTTATATTGTATCTTATGACAATCTGTAAATTTCTCTTTGTCAATTTATCTGTCATACTATTTTTCTCATTCATGCTTCCCAAACTCAGTGGCGCAGCAGCCCATGAGGGCCAAAGCCTACTGTGCCCATACGTGATCATTGGGTGTTTAGGTGCGTGAGCAGACGCCCCGATCAGGTGATCAGTCTGCAGCAAAACCCTCAGTGTTTAGTTCCCAAGCAAGCTTGGTACTCATTTATCAACCCACTTAAGGGTTGAATGAACCTCGGATCTGTGACATGTAACCGCAACTGGTTTTTTTTAAATAGTTATTGCCAATAATAACATCAAACTTCTACCTTTTGATAATTCTTGGCCTTATTTGATCATTCAATTGTACGATGCAAAACACTTATGTGCATTTGAGGATAGCCAACACACTCAGCGTTCTCCAAAATATGTTTATATAACGTTTTGAATATCTGAAAATGTTTCCGAACGATTTGTTTGCTTAGTCTTTAGAGAAAAAGTCACTTTCGACTTATAGATTCTTTATTTCAAGGGAATAATATTTCTTGTATTTCGACACGATTTACTATGAAATCATTTAAACTCTTCAAGTTGTTTTTAAAAGTATAATTGAAAAGTCAATATTTTGAAATTGCAAAGGGGAGAAGTAATCTTTGAGTTTAATCGAAATACTTTGTTAAATCATTGAAAATAGATAAAGAGGAGTTAAGAGTAGTAATAATTATATTAAAAGGAGAATTATAAAAGATCAGAACAGTTTATTTACTCGATAGAGAATATTTAAATGATAAATATTAGAATTTTATTTTTTTCATTATTACTATTTTAAAAATTATGCACTCTTAAAAAGTTCAAATTATTTTAAAAGATTAGTGTTCATATTTGAAATTTGGTGAACTTCTACAAAAATCGTCCTGTAGCGTATTTGATAGCATATGTCACATAATACGAATGCAGTGAAAGTTTCTTATGATTTCATATAACACTCCTTCAGAGTTTATTTCATTGTTAAGACTCCATCGATATAGTATAGTTGTTGTTTAATAAATTATGCTTTATGCCATAGCTGTTTTTTAAAATAATCCTCAACCAATGGGAAGTATGACATTATAAAATTGATTTTTCATTAATTTTAGATAACTTTTACTATCGTTTTCTTATTGTAATATCTTATTACACTTAACAGAACAATGATTCAAAAGTCATAAGAAATGCAAGATTAAAAAATATCATAATCTCAAAAGCCTTTTAAAAATGTAAACGTACAATAAGTATACAACAATGTTTTAAACAATCTACCTTTTAAAACAGATAATTGAAAACTAAATATTTTTAACAATTCATTATATTTTATAAATATTTGGTTAAATTTAGTTCTTATGTTTGGGTGTATTTTAGGAGTTTTTCTTTTAAAAAGTCTCGTTTCAAAATGGATATGGTTAATGTATGTAGAGAACCTCGCTTTTATGTAAGTCATGTAATTTTAAACATTATCTTAATGATAGGCACTTATAAAGAAAAGCTGATTTTCCAAAAATAATAGTAAAAACTTCAAAATTATCCAGTTCTTTTTAAAATTAAGAATACAAAGTTGTTACAAAAATAATAGCAAAAGGATTATAAGAATCCGTTAGAAATTAATTTAAGAAGAAAAAACTGTTTTCTTTTAGCGTAAACGTAATCATTTATACCTTACTTTAATTATAAGAAAGCTTTGATTTTCTCTTACTTTTAGTTTTCTGCAGAGTTAAAGAAGAATATGGAGTTAGAGAGACCACGATATTAAAAAGTATTTTTGTCAATACTTTTTTTAAAAAAAATTTCTCATCTTAGATTTTGTAAACAAACTTGAAGTTAAAGAATATTTCTGCTTTATATACAAATAAAGTTTTATTATAATTACAGCAATAAAATGAGCTCATGAAGTACTTAAATGTAAATTGCCGGTTTTCTTTGTCAAAAAAATTGAAAAACAATTAATTTAATTCAGAAGCCATTGGTTTATTTAATAATTAAATTTTATTTTCATATCCGATACGTTTCATTATAAAAATTAATATCGTTATTTAAAAGCAAAGTTGCTCTTTTCTGTTGATTAAAAAACCAGAATCTATTTAACAAATAATAATCAGTTTTGTATTTTAGTAATTAATTTGATGAATGTTGTTTGCTGTGGAAAATTGTCAAATATTGAGTAAATATAGATTTATAAAAAGATACTTCATTTATTTTAATACAACATAAATGAATTTTTTATTAATGCGTTATATTTTTTTAAAAATCATGTTTGATTTAAATTTAAAAAAAATTTATAATTTACGTTTACGCTAGTTGAAGATAAGTTTGATTGTAAAGGAAAATTGGCGAAGTGCACAAATTTAAATTTTAAGTAGTTAATTATCATAGTAGTTTATATTGTGTGTGTGTGTAACAGATTATCCTATTAACAGTATGTTATAATAATTCATAAAAATTATTTCTTAAGAATAATGAAATAACCATAGACTCTTCGAAGAAAGGGATATTATATAGGGGCAGATTTTTAAAAAATATATATAAATTCTAAGTCGATTTCAAAATGAATAAAGATATCAATGGTATTAAAAATAATTTATGTTTTTCACAAACTGTATGAATAACTGTTATACATATATATATAATATTGAAAGTAATGGGTTTTATAAATACAACTCACGATAAAAATGACAGAATATATTATTTCTTTGAT
The DNA here is from genome assembly GCA_019973935.1 of Trichonephila clavipes. Taxonomy (NCBI): domain Eukaryota; kingdom Metazoa; phylum Arthropoda; class Arachnida; order Araneae; family Nephilidae; genus Trichonephila; species Trichonephila clavipes. The sequence goes on along the minus strand of BMAU01019645.1, from coordinate 668,472 downwards.
GTGGAATGTTTTGGCATTTAGTAATTTAAGTCATTCGTAGTTTCTACACATTTGGCAGTATTAATTAGTGAAAAGAAAGTATTGTTACTCTTTTTAGCAAATATTTTTTTTTTTACAAATGGCAGTAATTTTGCACATATCGACACACATATTTACTGCAAGCCAATACAATAATATTTTTAAAACTTTAGTTGACATAAAACTAAAATAAACTTATTATTTCAGTAAACGTTTGTTTCGCTTTATTGGTTTGTTTATTTACAATTCAATAATTCTTTATTTATTCATAAGATTTTCTAATATAAATGTATTCATAAGATTTTACTATCTGCTATTTATAATGTTCATTAACGTGATAATGTTCATTAACGTTAATAACATTTATAATGTTCATTAACGTTAATAACATACTATGACTTTGATATTTAAAATGTGCTGTGAATTTGATTTAATTTCTTGAAAGACAGTTCATTTTTATAAAAAAATATATATATTACCTTTTTGAAAGACATAAATATATTCCCCAAAAATATTACTTTCCTATACTTCTGCCGTTTTTAAACTTCCAAACGTCATGACTCCCATTTATGTATAAACCTGACATCACGGACACCTAAGATTTTGAACTTCTCTTCCTGATTCTGACGCATGACTGAGTGATTTAAGGGTTCCACAATAATACAACACTGCCAACTACTGCCTACTACTTATGCAGACTTTTTTAACACTTGGTTTCCTTTAAGAAAATAATAAGCATCTAATTAAAAACATTACGTTGTAAAGTAATGGCTATATAGTACAAACATCAGAAACAAAAAAAACTACATTCATCGAAGAATACGCTCTAATTTTTTTTTATTTGGGCAATATAGTGATATAGTCTACGCAATTTAGTGATATAGTGATATAGTCTAGTCAATTTCTTCTGCGAGTCTTTCAGAGTCTGTAATTGAGAAAAATTTTAATACCTTCAGTTACAGAATCTGAAGGTTCACGAAGGTATCTTATTTAAATAAGATACATTCGTGGACACCCTACAAAGACGTTGGAAACCCCAGTTTAAGAACCACTTCTCTACTTGAAATGTATGCACTTACCCACACATGTAAACACACAAGCACAATCACATGCACATATACATACATATATATATATATATATATATATATATATATATATATATGTTGTTGTTGTTTCCAATCCCCTTAGAGAAGGAAAGCCTACACCAAGTCCATTTGATTTTTCCGCGTAATAGTCTCAAACACCAGTTCTTGCTCTTCATACAACTGTCGCAGGGAAATGCCCCAGCAGTCCAGAAGATGAGCACGAGAAGCAAGGAGAGAGCAGGGACAGGTAAAAAAAATGACTTTACCCCCTGCACAAAAGTCATACTACGCAGGTGACCGCTTCTAAGGCACGCCAAGGCCGTCTGATGAGCCCTGGAACTCCTGCACTGTATAGATAGGCCAGAACTCTTAGCTGCGTACCAGTGGTGAGCAGGAGGGTTTCGCCAAGTCAAATTCATTTTATTTCTTGGGAAGGAATGAATTTCTGTATGGGTTAAAACAGTGGAACTGGGGTTAGGGAGATCACATCCCCTATCAGCCATCTCATCAGCAGCTTCGTTCCCAGGCACACCCACATGTGATGAAATCCACTGGAGACATACTTGTTTCCTCTGACCAAGCCTAACAAATTTGGATAAAATATCTAGACTAGTACTGTCCATAATTTTTGGCCAAATTTTTCAAATATTGGAGGGAGCTTCTGCTGTCTGTCAGGATCCAGATACTGTCCTTATAAGAGTTGAGAGCATGATCGAGAGTACCACTAATAGCAATGAGTTCCGATCTAAAGACGAAACAGTAGTCAGGATTCCTGTTGCTGATTTTAACATCATTCCCAGAAGTGTTACTAAAAATACCACTCCCTGCTCCACCCGCATCCGAACGACTACCATCTGTGTAAGCAATCAAGGCTTGATCGGGTATGTCATTTATTACTTCAAGTGCCAGTTGTCTGAGTAATTCCGGATGGCTGCTATGCTTGAAAGTACTGGTCAATAATTCCTCCCGAAAATCAACATGATTAAAAGAATCAATAAGTGTGTTGCAGCTAAAAGGGGTAGATGTGTCAACATTGAAATCAATAAAACCATGTTTACGCATGTAATGGAACATGTGTATATATTTATGTATATATTAGGCGTGTTCAAATGAAAGTGATTCGAAGCTTCGCAAGTGAAGAATGTATTTTCTTGAAATAAACGCAATAGTGAAGGTGTTTGTACCACGCACACCAGTGCATTAACAGACTTTTGATGACTGCGTTTGTAAGGACGTGGTATTTATTTAAAAATGACTGATATGGATGCAACTGCACCGAAAACGGAACAGCAAGCCATGATAAAGTTTCTTAATGCTGTAAAGGAGTAGGCCGGAATGGGCCTGAGTTTACAACATTTGTTGAGCTACGACGATGACGGTGATGACTTTATGCAGCACATAGTTACAGAGGATAAAACCTGGTGTCACCACTTCCAGTCATAAATCCGTCAGCATGCGATGGAAACATCCCGATTCACATAGACCCTAAACATTCAAAGCTCAGCAGTCAGCCGGACAGGTGATGTTGACGGTATAACGGGTGAACGATTTCACTCCAACGATGCCGTTAAGGTTGCAGTTCTAAGCTGGTTCCATGTTCAACCGACAACGGTCTTCACGGGCGGATAATGTAACCTTCCTTAGCAATGAGACGCCTGCCTAAATGCTATGGGTGATTTCTTTGAACAAACGTTGCATACATTTCACTAATTAAATGTTGTTGTTTCTATATTGGTATCTGTCTCATTTCTGACCTCATGGATACAGACCACGAATCACTTTCATTAGATGACTCCTTATATATACATTAGTCATTCTATGAATTCTAAATGACATATTTTTACAAATTGATTTCATTTTGGTGACAAAAAATATAAAATTAAATAATTACCCTACTAGTTCTAATTCACTTAGTTTTAAATTCGGTTACCCATTAAACTAATACGATGAGGTTATTCTTCTTAACGGACGCAGAGGGGATTTCGTTAAAAATGTTTTTAATCGTTAGATGATTTATCAAGTTGTTTAAACGCAGAATTATTAATGAGTGGTAGCATTTTTACGGGATCAATACAATGGCATTTATCATACGTGAATTTTTTAAATAAACGTGTAGCAAAAGACAGTTTTAATAAATGACTTGCAATAAATCTTCTAATTTAACAACCTTTTCTAATTTATCATTACGTTTAAGTGGAAACTTCTTTAATCAGAGTAAGTTGTGTTTGGCACAATTTAGATACCTCAGGCAAACTCGAGCCTATCTGAAAGTCAAATCATACTATTTGTTTTCAGTGACAAAATAAATGCTTTGAAAACAGTTCTAAATATTCAGCTTTCATTTAAGAGAATGAACTGAAGATTGGTTCCTGAATTGGTTTTTAAAAACATCAATCGGTTGTTGATATATTAATTGAAACATTTTTATTTTCGTAACCATAATCATTATTATTTCCTTAAAATTATTTCAATTTCAGTTTAGTTAATTAAATAAAAAGATGACATATACTGTTAACACTAAAAATTTCATATTATGAATTTTTTAAATAATTAAATAAATTATTCAATATTAAAAAGTAGAATATTGACGGTTCTTTCCTTTTAAATTTCGTTATTTATTTGCCAAAAACAGCAATAGCATGCCAAAAATGGCAGTATTAACAACAAAAAAAAATAAAATAAAAATTATAAATTTTTCTTATAACATATTTTAAATCGGTATTTTATGTTTGACAATTGTTTGTAATGAGTCTAAAACATTAAATAATGAAGGGCAGACCACCAGTGAAACAATGGGTATAACAATTATAATGGAATACCTGGATTTGATTTGTACAATGATTTTAACTCTAGTTAATTAGCTATAAACCTTAAGTTTTGTTTTAACATTTAAACTTGATTCATTGTATTTCATAATTAATTTAATAAATTATTTTAATGCATCACATATAGTTTCAGTCTAACAATTGACCCAGTTTGACATAATAAAAATAAAATGAAATGCAAAATATTAAAATATAAATGTAATTCGAACAAAATACTAAAATATAAATGTAGTCCGAAACAAAATATTAAAATATAAATGTAGTTCGAAACAAAATATTAAAATATAAATGTAGTCCGAAACAAAATATTACAATATAAATGTAGTCCGAAACAAAATATTAAAAAAATAAATGTAGTCCGAAACAAAATATTAAAATATAAATGTAGTCCAAAACAAAATATTAAAATATAAATGTAGTCCGGAACAAAATATTAAAATATAAATGTAGTCCGAAACAAAATATTAAAATATAAATGTAGTCGGAAACAAAATATTAGAATATAAATGTAGTCTGAAACAAAATATTAAAATATTGTCACGGAGTTCGAAAGAAGCACACAGTTCAATTAAACAAACAATTAGATTTATTCTAACGCTGGGAGCTCGATACAACACTGGACTGAGAACATGCCCAACTGGCGATGAACTCTGCTTTTATACACTTCGGAATATTCGAGAAATACCCAGTATGCACTCTAAAGAATGATCTGGATTCATCTAGAACCTAGAGAAACAATACATTAAAAACGAGAACAAAATTCCAGTCTTTGGATAAATCTGCCGGGGCCGGGATTCGAACCCGAGACCTGAGGAAGTTCAGTCCAACGCTCTGCCAACTCGGCTATCGGGACTTGGTATCGGGACTTATGCGTGCGGCATTGCTCCCCTCAAAAAAGAAGACAGCGCCCCGCTGTCATTTTGTTCAAGGGTCTTTATTCTGGAACGAGTGATGGGTCCTTTGTATGATTCTTTGGGAGGAATATCCTCGGTTTCGATTTGCTCGGCGGGATCATGGTACGGTTTCATACGCAGTACATGGACAACTTCTCTTAGTTTTCTTTTTCGTGAAGCAGGATCAAAATCTTGTACTTCGTAAGTCACGGCTGATAAACGGCGTAGCACCTGATACGGTCCGAAATACCTTCTTAAGAGTTTTTCGGAGAGACCGACTTTTCTCACTGGAGTATAAACCCATACGAGATCTCCGGGAGCGTAGGATACCATTTGATGTTTGGAATCGTAACGTCGACGATCTTTGTCTTGAGCTCTCAGAGTGTGCACTCGGGCTAGCTGTCGTGATTCTTCGGCTCTGGCTGCTATCTTGGTGATGTTATTGTCATCAAAATCGTTAGGACAGAATGGTAGCATTGTATCTAGTGTCGTTTCCGCTTCACGACCATGAAGTAAATAGAACGGCGTAAAACCTGTGGTCTCTTGTTTAGCGGTATTATAAGCGAAGGTTACAAATGGTAGAATTTCATCCCAATTTTTCTGCTCTACATCCACATACATTGACAACATGTCGGCCAAGGTCTTATTGAAGCGCTCCGTCAGTCCATTTGTTTGGGGATGATACGCCGTTGTGAAACGATGATCAATGTTACACAAGTCGACGAGAGAGGAAACAAGTCTGGATCGAAAGACGGCTCCACGATCTGTGATAATTACTCGAGGAGCTCCATGCCTGAGGACAATTTCTTCAAGTAAGAACTTCGCTATTTCGTCGACTTCGGCTGTCGGCAAGGCTTTTGTTATTGCATATCGCGTTGAGTAATCCGTGCAGACTATTATCCATTTGTTTCCATGAGCAGACTTTGGAAATCTCCCAAGGAGATCAATTCCAATGCGATGGAAAGGAGCTATAGCTGGAGGGATGGGAACTAAACGTCCAGGTGGTCGTTGAGGAACGGATTTTCTCCTTTGGCACTCCCGACAATGCATGACATACCGAACGACATTTCGGTACATTCCCGGCCAGTAAAATCTCTTGCGAATCCTGTCATAAGTTTTCGCAAAACCAAGGTGTCCTGCGGTGGGGGCGTCATGAAAGTGCCTTAGTATGTCTGCTCGTAGATGTTTAGGAATGACTGGTAACCACAACTTTCCATCTGGATCAAAAATTCTTCCTGCAAAGGATACCGTCGATGAATCTGAATTCTTCGTTTTTGGATGAGTTGCTCAAAAGTTTTAATTTCTCAAGGTCTTGATCTTTTTTCTGTTCCACCGCAAGGTTCATACTCGTCGTGACTGCTAAAAATTTGTCTGATGTTTCCGTTTCCTCTTCCACTGGATTTCTCGAAAGAGCGTCGGCGTCACTATGCTTCTTACCGGTTTTATATTTTACGTCAAAATCATGCTCTTGAAGTCGGAGGGCCCATCTGGCAAGCCTTCCTGAAGGATCCTTTAAATTCATGAGCCAGCACAAGGAATGATGGTCAGTTACAACAGTAAAGTGTTTTCCGAATATGTACGGCCGGAATTTGTTGGTAGCCCATACGATGGCAAGACATTCCCTTTCTGTGGTGGAATAATTCTTTTCGGCTTTTGTCAGAGTTCTAGAAGCGTATGCTATAACTTTCTCGACATTATTCTGAATTTGTACTAGGACAGCTCCGATACCGTACCCGCTTGCATCAGTATGGATTTCTGTAGAAGCTCTTTCGTCGTACATCCCCAATACTGGATCCGAAGTAAGTGCTTTCTTAAGACTGTTAAATGCTTCCACCTCTTCAGGACCCCAATGAAACTCCACGCCACTTTTCAGCAACGACTGCAAAGGTTCGGCGAGATAACAGAAACCTTTAATAAATCTTCTAAAGTATGAACAAAGGCCAAGAAAACTTCGTATGTCATGTATATTCTTTGGAGTGGGAAAATTTCTTACGGCTTTTATTTTGTCGGGATCGGGACGAACGCCATTACTAGATACAAGATGGCCTAGAATCTTTACTTCTTGGGTAGCAAAAAGACACTTCTTTGAATTTAATTTAAGACCAGCTTCCTGAAGACATTTTAGAACAAGTCTTAATCGTATAAGATGGTCTTCAAAAGTTTCTGAGAACACTATTATGTCATCTAGGTAACAAAGACACATAGTCCATTTAAAATGGCGTAGCAAATTGTCCATCATTCTCTCGAAGGTCGCAGGTGCATTACAGAGACCAAACGGCATGACTTTAAACTCGTATAAGCCTTCGGGGTAATAAATGCCGTCTTTTCACGATCCGCTTCGTCTATTTCTATTTGCCAATAACCAGATCGGAGATCCATGGATGAAAAGAACTTGGCACCTTTCAGACAGTCGAGCGTATCGTCAATACGAGGCAGAGGATAAACGTCTTTTTCGTGACGCTATTCAACTTGCGATAATCGACGCAAAACGCCAACTACCGTCTTTTTTTTTCTTACGAGCACAACGGGTGATGACCAAGGACTTTCAGAGGGTTGGACGATACCTTCATCAAGCATTTTCTGAACCTCTTCATGAATGATGCGTCTTTCAGTCGGCGAGACTCTGTAGGCTCGTTGGTTGATTGGAGCATGATCACCAGTAAAAATCCTGTGTTTCACATTCGTCTTCGCGGCTGTCGACTTGTCGGTCTTCGTGAAAAGCCCAGAAAATTTCCGGAGTAGTTCGGATAGCTTGTTTCTCTGTTCGTCACTTAACTCGGGTGACATCATTACCGAACAATTCATCTGTGACTCCGAAGTTTCTTGCTGGTCATCCAAGCAACCTGATGTGTCGGAAATAACACATAGATGCCCTTCATTTAGTGGTTCAGCTTGGCCTATGCACATTCCTCTAGGGCTGATTTGGTTTCGGAACTGCAGGTTGGTAACCCAGACATCACTTTTTCCGTTACGATATGTGGATACCATGGACGGTGTAGCAATATTTTTCTCGAAGAGCAAATGTTTGCTGCCGTCTAGAACTACATTTATGTCTCCTCGGATTTGATATCCTGATACTGTTATTCTAGTTAAAGAATGCGGCTTAAGTGTATAGTCTCTGGTGGCATACAAATTCCAGGCGTCAGGCGCTGTGGAGTCTCGACAGATGTCTTCTAGAACAAGTTCATTTTGTCCACAGTCTATAACGGCTTGAGACGCCTCTAAAAAGTCCCATCCTAGGATGACGTCATGGCTACAATGTGATAAAACAATAAATTCAAAAGGCAGTTCTCGATTGTTTATACGGACACGTAAAACACATTTCCCTATCGGCCGAACAAAATTTCCATCCGCAACTTTCAGCATAACGCTCTTGGCATCGGCAAACAGAACTTTCTTTAAAAATCGGCGATACTTATCGGATATGACAGAAAACGATGCCCCAGAATCTACTAGAGCACGTATCGGCTTCTTATCTATTATTACGTCTAGTTGGTTACCAGTCATCTTGGCGGTCGACGGAGGATTTCCAGTACAAGCGGCCTCACCTCCTTGGAAGGTCGCTCTGTTTAGTTTTCCTCGCTCCTACGGCCTGGCGACTGACTGGATCGGCGATATGGCGACGGGGATCTGTAACGACGTATTGGGGATCGGCCTCTCGTGGGACTTGGCGTAAAACGGCGAGAAGAGTTTGGTAGGCGTATTTCTTCTTCAGTGCCAACGTCGTCGAAGTTCCGTCGGCGGTTTCGAGAGTTGTCAAAGACAGCCTTTCTCTCTCGGCAGTAGCGCATTACATGTCCAGGACGTCCGCAGTGGAAACAAACAGGTCTGTTGTCAGCCGTTCTCCACACATCTGTTTTTCTTGTTTGAGGTGGGAATTTCTGAACAGGAGCTCTGTATTTCCTGGTTACAGCGGCGTATGTTGGTCGTGGTCTAGTTTCTGTAGGTTTTGTCGACACTGGGGCCAAAACCCTTTCAACTTCGTCTTGAACGATCTCTTCTAAGGACTGGGGATCGGAGTCCAAAGATTCTTGCGTCTGGTTAACTAGTCGATGGACTTCTTCTCGTACGATTGTGCGAATAAGAGAGACCAAATCAGTCTCATCAGTCTGGGATGCAACCGGTACGACGTTTGGAAGCCTTTCAAATCTCGGTCGACCAACTCTCTTCTGCTTCATATCTTCGATATAGTTGCACCATTTGATAAAACTTGCTGTGTCGTTGATTTCTCTCGTCAACAGGGCCTGATAAATATCCTCAGCAACACCTTTCATTAGGTGTGACACTTTTTCGTCTTCTCTCATCAGAGGATTTACCTCTTGGCAAAGTCCTAATACACTTTGTATGTAGGACTGTGTACTCCTCGCCTGAACGCTGGGCTCGGCATTTTAGTTGTTCTTCTGCCCTTCTGGTATATCTTTGACGGTCACCGAAAAGTCCACTTAGTCCATTTTTAAACGCTTCCCAGGAATCTAAGGCGTCTTCGTTGTTGACATACCACTGTCTCGCAGTACCGTCAAGAAAGAAATAAACGTTAGCCAGGCACATCATGTCATCCCACTTGTTAAAGTTGGCTACTCGATCGTACTCTTTAAGCCATTTGAGAGGGTCTTCCCCAGGCGCTCCTCGGAAGGTCGATGGGCTCCTCCATTGCTGTAACGAAGGTGTTACATACAGCGGGCTTGGCTTCTTGCTCGGTCGGCATTTTTGTCCTCTTCCTACTATTTTCTTTTAACAGTCCGAATTCGGGGGATAATCCTCTTAACCGGAGGCTCCTGCGAAGGTTGTCGCTATTATCCACGTTTGACGTAATTGTACCCCGCGCCTCCACCAAACTTGTCACGGAGTTCGAAAGAAGCACACAGTTCAATTAAACAAACAATTAGATTTATTCTAACGCTGGGAGATCGATACAACACTGGCCTCTGAACATGCCGAACTGGCGATGAACTCGGCTTTTATCCACTTCGGAATATTCGAGAAATACCCAGTATGCACTCTAAAGAATGATCTGGATTCATCTAGAACCTAGAGAAACAATACATTAAAAACGAGAACAAAATTCCAGTCTTTGGATAAATCTGCCGGGGCCGGGATTCGAACCCGAGACCTGAGGAAGTTCAGTCCAACGCTCTGCCAACTCGGCTATCGGGACTTGGTATCGGGACTTATGCGTGCGGCAATATAAATGTAGTCCGAAACAAAATATTAAAATATAAATGTAGTCCGAAACAAAATATTAAAATATAAATGTAGTCCGAAACAAAATATTAAAATATAAATGTAGTCCGAAACAAAATATTAAAATATAAATGTAGTCCGAAACAAAATATTAAAATATAAATGTAGTCCGGAACAAAATATTAAAATATAAAAGTAGGTAGAACGTTGAAAATGCTATTATTTATAGCATTATTTTGCCACCTAAAGCCTTCTTTCAAAATTTGCGAAATCCAAAAAATTATTATACATACTAATAATGATTTTTTTATTATTTCTATCGAGTTAATAATTGAAGGAAATATTCTCATACAGATATTTGCAAAAGCTAAATTTATTGATTTCCTTGAAATTTTTAACCCTGAATTTAGGGAATTGATTTTATTTACTTAATTGTCTAAAAGTTTTCCTAAACCCATTTCGAAAAACGTAAGACCAAAAAATATTAATACAGCATTATTATAAAATGCGCGTATATATCAATGCAGAGTTCTCTAACCTTCTGTAGTCCCCTCCTCCGAAAAAAAAAACTTTGATTTGTCAGTGATGGTATAATATTAGCTATCCGATAGCATTTTATGATAGAATCTTAAAAAATCAAAAATAATTTTATTGAAAAATTCATACAAAAGTTTCCAACAAGTAATCGGAAAAAATACCATTCCATAAAATAAAGAAAAATAATGTGCGTGCGTACGTGCTTGAGAAGAAATGAAAATTGAAAGATAATCTACAAAAGTTGGTGTTATCTCTGTCCCATTGTAATGTAAGTCTTAGTATTTCACCATTCTTCGAAATGCTTTTGCAGAAAATATGCATTATACACACGCAAAACACTCAACCGTTTGGAAAAAAGGTACGAACATGAAATTTCTTGTTGTAAATATGAGAGGAATTATTTTAAGATATATGTGAAGCATATTATTCAAAGTATGCAGAACGTACTTATAATAAGCAAATATTTTGGGAGTTTTATGTTCCACAATTATAAAATAAAAAAAAATAGTATGAAAACTTTAAAATTGAAAGCTAAAATCAAATTCTTCTATTTTGGCATTCTGTTAACTATTATGCTCAGTTATATACAATAGAAAATGTGACTTTTTTTTTAAACAAATGGGACAAAAATTTGACCGCTTAAGAAATTAAGATATAAAAAAGTGCCAAAGATATTTTTATATTTAGAAATCTTACTTATAAAAAGAGCACTTCATGCAGATTATTTATCCATATGCTAAAGTTTTACGAATAAAATGCTCATCATACGTAACATGTTCATCAGCAAAGAATGTTTAACATTACTAAAGAAATTTTATTGAACATAGGCTCATCTTTATTTCCAAATATAGGAAAAAAAGGTTTGAAGTAGTGCCATTATACATCATGCGTAGTGTGCAGATGACAAATACATTCCCGCTTCATCCAATATCAGCATCGTTTTTTGTGTTTTTTTGCTCAGAGATGTCCATCTTCTATCCAATAATATCTAACAACGAAAAATTCTTTATCTTTTTTGGCAATAGACGTGCTCCATTTCCCTTTTTAGAATTCTGTTGGTGTCTGATGTAGTATTTATTTATATTTTGCGTTTATTTTGTAAAACGCAGAAAGGAAGGATTTTGTAACTGCACGAAATTTGGTACTAAATGCTACGCTGAATGTATATTTAGGAAAATGCAGCTTTGCGAAAAGAGCAAATCTAAGGAATTCTATTAAATGCTCCTAGAGTATTTTATATTTTTCCTTATTTTCCTTTAATGTTTTCCTTATAGAGATATTTTGCAATATAAATTCCAACTGAATCAGTACTAAATTGAATAATTTGAAAAACAATCTTTGAGCTAATTTAGTAATGTTTTTTTCCATAGTATATTTATCTGTATAAATGTATCATATAAACGATAAAAAAGAAATATTTCAATATTCTGCAGCAAAGGCTGTTTGCGTGTATGTTCTTTTTCAAAATCAAAATTGTATTAAAATAAATAATAACTGAAGCATAATTAATGTCATATCAATTGCTATTATTGCTTTAAAATTATTTATATTTAAGCTGTAAACTATATGGTAAAGCAATATCTAAGATGATATGTATGATAACATGTAAATAAGACAGTATTTGGTTTGTATCACATCAAATGGAGTATTTTCTGAAATATCTCTCTTCCTTACCTTTTTTCAAATATATACATACTCTGATCTCATACAGTATGTAGAAGCGTTTGCTTTAAATTACATACCTTGCATTAGAACAGGGGTCGACAACCTTATATCTGGGGTATATCAATATCATTCAGAGTGTCAAGCAGTAGGAAATATTTAATTATCATGGCAATGTATCCAGAGGTAGGTATATATATGTGTGTGTGAGTGTATATATATATAATAAAGGTCAAAAATACAAACATATACGCTCTATAGCAAAAAAAAGACGCACCAAGAACCAGTTGAGACAAAAATTGGGGAGTAGAAAAACTATGAACAGCATAGAAAATGATTAAAACTTCAGAAAAATTGAATGATTTATTTCAGAGTAACATAGTTACAAAGTAAAAAGCTCAATATGGTTTTGACCCACCTCTAGCCTCGATTCAAGCTGCCACACGACGTGGCATGGAATAAAAAGACCCTATGAAGCACCTGATGGTTTCCATCGGTATTCCTTGCCAAATTTGCTCCAATATTGGTCATAGTCATCAACATTATATGGTAGGTACAATCGCTTTCCCATCATATCCAAGACATGATTGATTGGAAAGAGATGGGGCTAACTGGCTGGACAAGGAAATGTTTGACAAGCTGTAGGACAATTCATATGTTGTATGTGGTCTGGCATTATCTTGCTGAAAAATAAGGCTAGGGCACAACAAAGAAAGGTAGCAAAACAGTTCTCAGAATGTCGTCGCCGTATCTCTGTGCTGTTACACTGTTGGTTTTTAGAAAAAGCCCTTTCAAGTATAATTTAGCCATCATTATAAGTATATCATAAAAAATTTACATACCGGTGAACAGTAGTTTCTCAGAAAAGTTACATCGAACATCAAAATATACATTTTGAGATAAATTGATTTTAATATATACAGTGAGGCTTCTAATCGGATAGGAAATAAAAAAAATAAAATGGTCAATTTACAATAAAAGATTAATGTCTTGGTTTATATCAAACTTTCATCTTTTAAGCAAAAACGAAGTACTTTGTTTACATTTTTTGCTATTCAAATGGACGTGTCCCATTTTCAAAGATTATTTAAAAATAGGCTTCAAGGGCTTCTAATTACCTTAGAGGTTAAAGTAAGGTTAAAATCTATACAATTTAAAAATGTAAAAATCTCAAATTGTCAAAAAAAAGATTTTAGCTTTCCCACAGTCTTTAAACCAATTGGCGATGGATCTCATATTTTAGCCATGAGTGAAAGATGAGAACGACACCTATCTGACATATCTTCTTCAAGTTCTACACTACGCCATAGTGAGGACTTTGAAATTCGGTAGATTAACGTTTATTTGCCTCTTTACTTAAATGGCATAAAAATTCGAAACTTGAACATGATATTATTATTATACAGAAAGATTATGCTATCCCTTTTAAGTTTAAAAAAACTATTTTGGCTTTTCTAGATTATAATTTTCTCTAATTGATACGTTTAAGCAGTCTGAAAAATATTTTAACACGCTAAGATTTAAATGTAAAACTTTTGTTCTTTTTTTATTCAAAACAAAACCTCAAAAAACACCATAATTAATACCAACTTCCTATTTTCACTTTTGTTTAGATACTAATGCATAATTTCTTTGCGCTAAAAATTGTGATAAACTGAAAATGTTATAAAACTTCATATTTATTTATTGTTATTTATTAATTGCAATAAAATATAAATACAAAAATTATGCTTTAAGCTCGTCAGACATTTTTTTTATTAAAAAATTACAATACAATATAAACTTCAAAGAATATGAATGCACTTGTAATCTTAGAATTCAAAAATTATTTACGCTACCATGCACTATCCCTATGTTAACTTCTTAGGATGCAATTTACATTATAAGAAAAATTGTGCTCTTATCTTACAAACGATAAGCAAGTTTTCTAAACATAAACTTATTCTAGAAACAAACTTCTCTGGTCTTATCTTTTTAAAGTAAAGAATAAAAAAGGTGATGGGAAAAGAACGATCTTCTGAAGAAGATCTGAAAAGAAAAAGCAAAGAACAAAAACCTGATATCTGTCAAGAGTTCTGACAGCTGCTTTTGACGTATATCTTCTAACCGAATTTGACGCAAGCGAATCTGCATGTTCCAGCCAATTGTATTCCAGTTCGCATGATTTTCTGCAAATGGGAAATGAACTGAACGTCGAGGAGCGACAAATGGGAAAACGATGAAAGGAGTTGTTCAGTGAAAAATAAATCAGTGCATTTTCGATGATATCACCAACATTTAAATTTTCTTATATGATCTTTATCTCACAAAGAACTTGGAAATCGAACTGTGAAATCACAATAAACACGACAAAAAGTATTACGTATATTTTGAATATTATTTGCGTATTTCTATTTTTAAAAGAATGTTCAATCGTCCAAAAGTTTGTTGAAACATAAACAAGTAGTTTGATATTATATGCAAACATATAATCAAGTGTATGTTGTTGATCACAACTATTTCTAATTTAAAAATTTTGAAAAATCCTCTTACCTCTCTTAACTTAGGCAATAACCGTTTTTTTCATTCATGTATGAAAACTAAATAATTCAAAATATTAAGATTTGAAAACAACAGTTTGGTGAAGAGAAAAATTATTTTATATTCATTTGTATTTGACTTTATTGCAAATCTATTTTACAAAAAGGTTCGTTTTTTTTTTTGCAAATATTTAAACCGTTTTAGTAAAATTTGACAAATAGGGGAACTGAAAATTAAAACTATAAATGTGTACTCGTCATAAACTTTTAAAGATCTTCCATTTTTTTAAGCTGTCTTATTCAAATACGAAATCAGAATGAAATTCTATTTTACTTTTTTGAATACTAAGAATCTTGAAATTGTTTTTTTTTAAAAAAGAAAACATTTTTTTTGTTGCAATAATGCTAGTTAAAAGGAACATGTTCGGCATTAATAATTCTGAACTCAGTCAAATCTAATAGGAGCACCTCATTATTTTTGAAAAAAATAATTAAAAAAATTGGAAGAAATAATTTCTTGAATCTGTAATATAAATGAAAAACTATTAATTATTACTTTTAAAACTGGGCATGGTCTTGTGTGAAAATGTAATTATGGTCATATTGGTAAAAAATTTCAGCATTATTACTAATATAAATAGCATGAATGAAAATTAATTTAATACAACTAACCTGAGAAATCACTTAAGTTTTTTTTTTCAGTGGCATTTAACTTTCGTTAGTTACTAATCCGAACTTATCAAAGCTAATAACGTTTAATGAAAGCTCACAAGCTGTACTTATAATTAATTATCTTCAAGAAAAGACCAAATATATGTGTATATCCAAAACAGAAAGTAATAAAAATCTCATAGCTCATTATAAATTGACAAAGTTCTAAAATTACATATATTTCTTTATATATCTAAATATAATTAAAATTAGTTAAATCAGAAGGTAAACGTAAGGATCTTTTAGCGAAGGAGCGTAGTAAAAATATGGTACAGTTGAATAAAATTTTCATTACTGAGAGACAAAATTAATGAGATTATGGAAGAAGAAATAATAATTAGTGATAATTAGAGTTTACAAAAAATATTTGAAAATTTAACTAGCACGTAATTAACACATAATATCTCTAATTAGATTCAACAGATTATGGACATATACTATCTCTATTCGAATGCTATAGGGAGATGATGTAAATACTTTTTATTCTAAAACTACAGAATATAATTAAAAGAAAAGTGTTAGTTTATTATTCATAAAATTTAATTTTCCTACCTCTACTTTTGAAATTTAACTCAACCTTTTCCTCTCATGAACACCTTCTTAAAAACGATCGAATGTGAATTTGCAGAAAGTGATATCAGTAGCTGAATGAAATATCAGCTTTAAAAGGAAGAAAGTACTGAAGACAAATCTGAATGAATATAACTTAACACGCATTAAGAGGATGTTGTCTTATCCAAGAACAAATGGTATGGTATTTGATTAATTGCAAGGGTCTGCTTTCAACCATAATGGGCTTGATTTTAAAAATGTATGTTAAAACAGTGATGAATTCATCTTATATTTGTGTTAGGATAAGTAAAATTCATTAAATTAAGCAATTTTTATCATCTCCTTGATATCTTACAGAAATTAATGGGCCACCACACATGTATTACTCGCATGTTATATGCTATTATATTTATACGTTGCTATGTTACCTCTATATGCATTATTGTATCTTCCATATATATGTAATTGAAAAGTGACACTCTCAATCCGAAACTTAGACCAACAGACTTAAAGTTTGGGTGTAACGTTTCTTCCGATGAGCAGAAATTGACTAAAAACGGGTTTTGTGGAAATCGACTTCCAGAGGGTTTGCAAAGTGTTTATATATAAAAAAAAATCATATTTTTGAACTATTAAAAACATCCCGTTTTGTGAAGGTAAGTTGATTCTAACATATCAAAAAATTTTAGATGCATAAATACCACTAGTCATAAAACTTTTAATTGCAAATTTTAATGCCATTTCTTCCAACAGTCTAGAAACATTTAATTTTGAAATTAGATAGACATAAATGGTCCCCAAATATTAAGGGGTCATACGCTATTTACAATTGTTAATTATTGATCTATTAAAACCATGAAATGTTAAAAAGCGTAATAAAATAATAATCGTTTGTGTAAAATGATGCTTTTTTTTCCAGGCTATGAAAAATTTAAGATTGGATAAGAAAGGTATTTAAATTTACATCGTTTAGCCACTAATTCTGTAAAAGGCAATTTCTCTGTAATGGTATAATTTATCTGAAATAATTAATTTTGTTAAGTTACTGAATTAAGCTATTTACATCATAATTTACTTCAATTTAGCTGCGAAAACTTCTGAGTATTTTATCTATAGCTGAGACGAAATTTGAAAAAAATTATTAAGAATATCTCACTTATTTCACAGACCCTTACAATACATCTTTAAATTTGAAACTTGTCATGCTGAAGTACTGAAAGAATAATATTGTTTTTTAATTTGTATAGATTTTTTTTCGTCTGCCGCATACTGTATAGTTCTTTGTGTATGATTGTATTCCTAGGGCAGCACTCATTAACTAAATGATAAGGACATTTTTTGGCAACATTCATCTGTCTTAAATTGGCAACAAATACCAACAATAATTTGTGTCATATTAAGTTACTCAAATGATTTTCTCTCTACCACAAGTATGTTTACAATTCCTTTAGACATACCACGAACCTATTTCATACAGCATTCCCATCTTCCTTTGAATACAACAATATACGTTTTCCAGGGAATAAATACAATAAGCATTTTAGTAAAACAAGTAAATTCCTGGTTTTATAATTGAAATCCAGATAAATTCATAAATGTTTCATTGAAATAATTACTATTTCAAGCATGCGTTCTTATTAACTCCTTAACTGCAGCCAGTGTATAAATCCGTCTCACTCAACCAGTACATTAAGTGTCCTGGATGTATATGTCTTCGCGAAATGTGATTATTTTCTTTGCGCTGCTATTAGAAATAAAATAACCTTGACAGGGGTTGTGAAGGATTTACTTATTTCAGATCAAAATTGGCTCATTTGTGTTTTTTTTTTTCCCATAATACTCCTCATAAGCACGCCTATATGAAAAACGTTGGCCCTGAGGACTAAACCGTGTAATTTTTAATCGACACATTTTGAAAAAATTATTAGTTTTATATCATAATTTTGTGAATTACTCATGGGCGTGTTAAACAAGTAAACATGGTCGCAAGCTCGTGCCCATCTTTGCGGAATCACGAGTTTGAAACCTACGAACGACAGAAGACCCACAGGGTAGGAAGGTTATTGCACATTAAATTTGTGCATTTTCGAAGTTCTCCTGTTGGTGTGGTATGGGAGTTTGTAAAGGAGTGGTTTTTAGGGAGTCATCCTAGTCACTTTGACCTGTGTTCAAAATTACGTTAACCATTACCAATAGCTCTCATGTTTTACAGACCAACTGTAGAAAGCGCTTTGAAAGAGCGGAAATGTAAGGTTTAATTGGTGTTTACACCTACACTCGAGAGAAAGAGACATGGAACGAAGGCACGTGCCCTGCTGCGAATTCTCTATGAGTTATCTATTTCTGAGTGCTTTGGTTAGCACTCAGTGAAATAAAAGTAAAGAAATACTAGAACCTACATTGCTAAAAAAGTAAGAAATTGGAATTCAGCATACGCAACAATTGTTCATACAAAAAAGTCATTGGACTAAACTGGAGACATATTATGATTTCTAAAGCTGTTGCTGAATTAGGCCAGCGAATTAGGGTTAAGCAATGCTTTGTGGATCCAACCTTCCACGTACAGCTGAAATTTTCGACATAATAAAGATAAAACACAAAGTTGAAAAGTTAAGCCTAATACAACACATGGATGAAGAACCTAATAAAATCGTAAGAAGAAATTGAGAAAAGAGAACAGTACTGAATCTCTCAAGGAGAGGAATAATAAAAAAAGTTTATATAGAAAATATTAGGAAAAACTCTGTTTCTTTTAAAACAAAAATCCTGAACTCAAAAATACAACCTACTGTGATGAGATAATTAAATAAAACATAAGAGAGGTTTTAAATAAAATAAATAACACAGTTCAGAATATATAGTATCAAATATAAATATATTAAAGTAAATTTACTTGGAGGATTGTATACTATAAAGTTACATTGCAATTAAAGAAAATAAGCGCATAATTTTTTTTTAATATATTTTTAAAAAAATAAACTAAATAGAGAGAGAGAAGAAATATAAAATAAAATATCGAACTAAGATAAAACAAGATTTAATTAGAAATAGAAATATATTTAAAAATAAATTTTTCTAGTATAATTGTATTCTAAACAATTATTGCAAAATTGCACAAAATTACTAGGGATTAAAATTTTATCAATAACTAAATCATTGTTTCTTTTTATAAGATTTAAAATAATATTTCTAAATATTGATAGCTGTGAGTTACTACCCCAGAAAACCATTTTTATAATGTTAAAATCAAATGAGCCTCTTTTATCAAAAATATTACTTAAAAGCAAATTATTCTTAACGTTTAATTGAAGGTCTAAAAAGTTATATATATATATATATATATATATATATATATATATATATATATATATATATATATATATATATATATATATATATATGTGTGTGTGTGTGTGTGTGTGTGTATATGTACAATCTCTAACAATAAAGTTCGGTAAATAGTCCTGTAACATTAACGTAGATAAAATATTAACGAAAGTTACCATATTTTACTTCGAATTAGTCACCTCCCATAACTATGAACCACTGAGATATGCCATACATGTTCTGGAGACTTTGTAAGAAGTCTTCGTTAGGGATGGAGTTCAAAAGCCTCGTATGTTTCTTTGGATGTTATGAATATCGTCATCAATGTCATCAATATCGATAACACGTTTTTCTCATTTTCTGGGTAACTATTTGTCGTATGGATTCACGGTCAATCTACAACTCATCAGCCATCATACCCACAGTTAATTGACGATATTTAGTGATTAATGTCTCAATTTTTTTAGTCAATGACGGAGGTCACCAGTTTACCGCTACAGGGGCTGTAAGAAACAATTTCCTTGATTTTAAAAAACTCGCAAACCATTCGTACACACACATCATGGACAATGCTTGATCTTCATAAACACGTACCAGCATCACATAAATTCCTGTTGGTGTCTTTTTAATCCTAAAACAAAACTTAAATTTGATCTTTTGTCCAATTTTCCTGTTTTTAGTTAAGAACCGACGTACTAAACAAGCCCTAAGTAAAGTTTTACACGGACACAAATGAGTCTTAACTGAACAACGGTGAGGGCAGATAGTCAACACCTGCCACTACGCATGTATAGCGTTTTGTTTCGAAAGTTTTGCCAAATCGGCCGTCTTCATTCAATGAACTTTATTGTCAAAGGTTGTATATATATATATATATATATATATATATATATATATATATATATATATATATATATATATATATATAGTATATAGGGATATATTAAGCCATAATAAAAGTATTAGAATTTTACTTAGATTTAAGGGGAATGTAATTAATTTTCAATCAAATAGTCCCGCTCCAGAAGTGTGAAGTAATCTTAGAACAAAATAAAAAAAAATGTAATCTAAGTTTTGTGAGTTTTGAAGAAAACTAAAGCCACCTCATCCAAATTTAAAATTAGAAACTATTATTAAAGTAGAAAAGAATAAACACAAATTAAAAATATTTTATGTTAATTTAAACCCTGATTATTAAGTTCATATGGCTCAAAACATAAATAAATATTCATCAGCTACGCAATATTTTTTTAAAAAATTTAAATAATTTTATTTTAAATTAAATTTGCATATAGGATAGTATTTTCCATACTGATAAGTTTTTATCGAATGCAACACCTCGTAATGGTTAAGGAACTAATAAACAAAATTTTGATTGAATTCTTTTTTGTAATTTTTATCGAGGCAATTTGAAATTGAAATTCGATGGGAAAACATTTTTATATAAGCATTATAGATACTTGTAATGAATATATTTATTCACAAAGGGAATTTTTCCATTAATCTATTGTGATGTAATATGGAATATAAAAGAAAGCAACTATAGCTGCTGAGATTATTTTTATACTATGCATGTTTTCAGTTATGTGATTAAGTCTTAAGTGTGGTTTGTAAATTTATATACGTGATTTTTTTAATTGAAAGCATTTTTTAAAAAAAAAAGAAATAATTCAAAATACAAATTAAAATTTCAGCATTTTTAAATGTTAAGTGTGGTTTGAAATTTGCGTGTGCAAAAAGCAACCGATGATACCAATTACTTGAACAATAACACATTTATTAGTGGACAAGAACAAACATATGACTACATCAAGATAAATCGATGTACCAAAGAAATATTATACTATGTAAAAGAAATGTCATTTTTAAACACATGCACTTTTATACATTGTCGATCCATAGGGAGAATTCTGATCCGACTGAAACTGATTTAAACAGTTCGATTTATATGTAATTGATGATTTATACTCATTTTACAGTATTTTAGATTTGTAAAACTGCCACCATGAATGATGGAAAAAGTGCATTTATGATATTCTGTATTGCATGAGCTTAAAAAAGTGGAATAACGTGATGGAGGCAAGAAAACCTTATGTGAGGTGTTTAGAGAGAATGTAGTAACAGGTCGAATATGCCAAACATGGTTTGAAGAATTTCGTTCGGATGATTTTTCTTTGAAATAGTAACCCAGATCTGGAAGATCATTGAAAGTCAAAGCCGAATTGCTACGCAGCATGATCAGGGCAACTCCCACGTTAATTTCTACAGAAGCAGGCTTCAAGCTCGGAATTCATCAGACTATTGCTTTGTACCGTTTTAAATAACTTGGTGTTGTGTTCAAACTCTCTGTTTGTTGCCACATTAATTAAGCGTAAAATATTTAATGAATAATTTTGATGTCTTCTTCAAATCTTGCTTGTCACAAAAAGGGAACTGGTTTTGGACGACTTGGTGACTGGACATGAGGAGCACGTATAAGCCTGTGGTTAGGAAAAGGGTATTGGCTTACAAAGGGGAGAAACCATCGTGCACATCCAAACCTGGCATGCATTAGAAGAAAGTGGTGCTGTGCCGTTGGTGAGGCAGCAAGGTACAGTGCACTTTGAGTTGCTAAAAGAAAATGAAACTGCCAATACTGTTCGCAACTGGATGTTTTGAATAAAAAAAAAGTCAACGTAAATGTCAATTTTTGGCTAACAGAAAGGTTGTAACTATTCATCACGGCAACGTTAGACCATACGTAACGAGAAAAACCGAAAAAAAATGCAAATTTGGGTGGGAAAGATTTACCTCATCCAGCACCTACTCTAAACAGTTCACTGGTAGTAACTCAAGGATAAAGCATATCTCTCTTAATGCAGTCAACACGCATGACTGGGTCATCTAATGAACTATTTTTATATATAGTATACATTCTAGAAGTATCGATTTTAGATTATTCTCAATGATGCCTTGTAAATATCGTATTTTTCACCAAATTTGTTACCAAGGAATATAAAACCACCAGTCTGGTAACCATGGTGACAAGTGGAAACGTGTTGCACAGAAAGTTACTAACTTAACGTGTTTCAGTATTAATAAAAATATAAACTATTGTCAATGAAAACAACTTTATTTTATTTTATATTTTTATAAGAAATTTTATTTATTAAAAATTTTGGTCAACACGTTAATTTCTATTGAGAAAATATATAGAACAATAAACTATTTCTTAAAAATCGCGTATTAACAAAAATTCTTACTAAAATATATCTTTTAAGGTATACATAAATAGTTTATGTACTTAAAGTAAGTTTTTCATACTAGCTAACATGCTTATGCAGATTCCAATCCCCCCACCTTTTGAAAGCTACACTTTGGCAAACTTACTTTGAAAACCGGAATATCTTCATTTCATAAAAGAGAAACGAAAAGCTTATTTTATTCTAAATAAATAAAAGTAAATTTTCACAAGTCTCACCTTTAGTTTTAACTTCCTGGAAGAAGTTCGTCAAAACATAAACTTTCAGAAAATATTAGGTACCGGTAGCACCATACAAATTTATCTTACTAAAACAAACCTCGATACAAATAACAGAAGGAAGCTCTGTTCTACCATTTGGAATATTATGATTGGTGCATGACCTGAGTTGTCATTACCATTCGAAAACCATTCGGTTCAATACATTTAGATCTCTTTTCGGAAACTTTTCAACTCAGACTTTTCGTTGCAATTGTTACAGAAACTTGCTCTTCCTTCTTATCGTTTTCTTGTAAAAAAATCGTTCGAATATTCTTGAGAAAAGCGTATTATTACCACCTGTGCAACTCTCTTTCAAATCATCAATATTTCATTCCTAACGGAGTGGAAAGCAATAGAGAGTAAAAGTTCTAAATTTTTCTCATTCTTCATTTTCCAAATGGAAGTGCTTTAAAATCGAATATTATTTATGATCTTCACTTTAGTTTTAGTTTTTACTCCATGAAGTAGATTTCTTATCTGGGATTCTGAATGACTTAATGTCTATTCATCTATTTGATTTATAATTTTTAAAGCGAAGTCACTTGAGTATATGTTAGTTTTACAGTAGTTCAGTAAGAGAAAATGACAAAGATGAAAACATTAAATCATTATGTCAACTATAAAATATAGCTACTAATAATATAGATAAATATAACTGTTAAAATAAATCAGAAAAACATAGCTGTTAGAAGGGGAACATATAGCTGTAGGTATGCATTTTAGCTGTTTGTCATAAATTCTCCCTCTCTCTTTCTCTCCATTTATATATATATATATATATATATTGTATAAAAAATATATAATAAAAAACAAATTGAAATTCCTACTAAACTACGAATTGTTGAAAATGGGTTTTAAAACCTTTAATAACCCGCAAAATCCGTTGTGTAAAGGATACTTTTAACACACAAAATAAGATCGAAATTTAAATGTGCGCGTTGAAAAATGAAAAAAGATCAGCTTAGAAGAAAATTAGACTTCTACATGTATCGAAATACGGTTTATTTAAAAGAAGACTTTTCTTATGACTCTAAAGGGTTGCATTTCTAGAAATATACCATTTTTTTCAAAAGCCTGCAATAATACATCGAATAAATTACTTCAAAATATGCAAGTCTTTCGTACGTGCATTCCAAGTTTTCTTAGTGCAAAAGGGTGTGCATTATACACAGAATATATCTAAAAGTTAAAAAAAAAAAATTCCAGTTGTAAAGTATGGGTACGAGTTATATGGTGTTCGTTATACGCCAGATTTTACAGTAAATACACATTTAAAAAGCCAACAAATCAAAATTGAAAACTATTATAATTTCTAGAGGTGTTACTGGTTTAGGACAGTAAAATAGGGTTACGTTTGTTATTCTGGATGTAATCTTCCCCATCTTGAAGAAAATTTCGATATAATAAATTCAACTATATTTATAAATTCTTTTACTATACAATGTATTTCCAGGCATTAATTTAGGCTGCATTGTGCCACTTAGTCTTAGAATAATTAGATATTGAGCACTTGTATGTTTTGAGTTAGATGTTATTTTCTAGCAAGATGGTTATAACTATTGTTGTAACAAATAATGTTGCAGCGCATAAGGTTATTTATTCTATAATTTCTCTTCTTTTTGGAAGATTTTAATATTTCTTAGTATATATAGGGAAAGAAAACAGCAAACGACTCACACATTCACACAATCATCGCGAGATCTCTGGAACTAAAATATGTACAAATTTCAAATTTGGCAAGAGTGTTCCTTTTGTTAAGTAGTTATCCTCTAAGAATGATGTTTGTGGATCCTAAGAGGGTTATCGGTGATTTTGTGACAACTCGGGCAACAGATACTTGAAAATTCCTAAGAAAAGGAATTTTAAGCATATCTGCCCTATCTGATACGGATATTCAAACAATTAAAAAGAAATAATTAAGCTATTTCATTTGGCACTGTGGCAACGGTAATTTTTCTACCAATTTCAATGCCTAATGATGATTGTAAATGTTAAAACCTGATTCTAAGGGGGGAGGGGGTTGTAGTTATTTTGTGTGTTACCTAGTTTGCTTTGGTAAGAAAATTACGGAAGGAAAATTTGTGATATATGTTTGGATTTAAACAACATGAACCATGGAATAAGGAAATATAATGCATGCATTATAGGCAAAAAGAAATCCCATTTGTTCAAATATTACTTGTAGAAAGTATAAATGTGAAAAGTTAATATATGTAATAAAATAGAGATTCATTAAGAATGGATTTCTAGGAATTTGATTCCCAAGGAGGAAGGGCATTATAGGTAAAAAATCTTTCTTAATAACTAGAACTGCAGACTTGTTTCTTTTGTTGAGTAGAGATCTACTACAGCTCATATAGAGATGTACTACTAGATATTTGCATAAATATCTAGTAGTTATAAAAGATAACTACTAGAGATCTGCATACTAGACTTCCAGATTGGAGTTAAGGGGCGTAAGAAATAAATCTTTCTTTTTAATTCTAGGCATGAGGGCTATAAGAAATGTTTCTGAATGTAATTGGAATTTTAGTTCTAGGACTAATACATGAGCAAATTTTAAAAAAAATATACATTCACACAACTTCACAAAATACGCAGCGAAACTTGTGAATAAAGGCAAGATCTCTTTCATAAACTTTTGTTTTTTTAATAAACAGTGAAAATGTTCTAATGCAAAGACATACCTGTTAAAAATTGGGCTAGTTTATCCGTAATTTCTATGTCATTAAAAGTTTTCCAAGTTAAATACAAATTCATTAAAGATGGTGCCTGTTTTGCTTAATGTTTGTAAAATACTCATTTTTTTGTTGGTTTGGATTAAAATTTTGGAAATATAATAGTTTATTTAAGGTATCCGACTCCCCTAAAATAGTTAATTTTACCAAAAATTGACAAATCATTTTTATGATTTGTTTATAGATCATTTTATTACCTTAATTAAAGTACCAAGTGTATTG
This sequence comes from Trichonephila clavipes, assembly GCA_019973935.1. Classification (NCBI taxonomy): domain Eukaryota; kingdom Metazoa; phylum Arthropoda; class Arachnida; order Araneae; family Nephilidae; genus Trichonephila; species Trichonephila clavipes. The sequence continues at coordinate 642,697 of BMAU01019645.1, read as the reverse complement.
TATTCCATTCACTAGAACAAAAGCTACAAATGTTTCAGCAAAAGCAGATGTCACACTACTTTAAACAAGATGTCATGTTTGAAAATGCTTGTCACTCGACATGTGTTTATTTGAAAATGCTTCAGCGGGGCAGCGATTGCACAAAAAATTTTGAAAATAATTAAATGGAACTTTTTGTGTATGTTATGTATAATAGTAGAAGTGCTGAACCTTCAGATTTATCAATCATTGTTTAATTACAAAACTTACAATCTCTTATGTGAGTATAATCACCGTTTATTTTAAGAAATGCAATGTAATTACTTAAATAAAGTGCTCTAGGTTTTGTAAAAATTAAAATATCTCTTATGCTGAAGGTCATTTCAAAAATGAATAGCAAAGCAATGCATCAAAATTGAAAAATTTGAAAATTTCATCATAAACGTTTTGTACACAATGGAAACCAAATTATGTAACTTTTTAAAAAAAATTTCCCATTTTAGTAATAATAATTTATTTTCTCTTCTTAATTTAGCATATTTTTCTTAAAATGTTATAAATAAATCTAAAAACCATAAGAAATCCCCATATCTAAGGATTTTTCTTTAAAAAAATGTTGTTGTAGGTAGTCGTATACCTTAAAAAGGAATTTGGATTGGATTCATAATACACCTTCAGTTTCCTTTGCCTAAAGCAAATCTCGAAGAGAGGTGTTCTTAACTTCTATATTTTCCCCTGTTGTTATAGATACATTGGATTTCAAATTAATCAGATTTTTCAAAATATAATAAGCATTTATACCTATAAAAATTTTAAATTTCTCTTTCCAGTTCCACAGGACCCTTCGCGGCTCATCTTCTTTAGATGAGTACGGGTTTCACAATCCCGTGGTGCCCTAGTGATCTTTTCCTTTAACCAAGGGGTTTACTCTCTTTGGTAAACACGGATTTCACAACCCCGGGATACCCTAGTGATCATTCTCTATTTTAGACCCTCTGTCTTGTCACACACTACCTCCTTTCTTTTTTTCGGGCCTAAAAGTATTAAATATATGTGTTTAAAACTCTCTATAAATTAATTTGTCTGATTTGGATTACTTATTCATTATTAATAACACATATTCTTTTTCATTTTGTATTGCATTGAATTAGTTTAATTTTTACTTAATGTTTTCCTATCATTTCGATTTTCGTATTGCTTATTGTATGTGTTTTTTTACTAACACCGTTGGTTTTCCAACCCGCATGTTTTCCCTGTGCGTCGTCCCGTAAAGAGGAAAAAGGTGTCCTGGGGAATCCTTTGCGTTCCCTTTGGCCCACGCATCGTTGTAGATGGGACGCAAGAGTGAGCCCACTTCTGTCAATCGGCTGGCGATAAATCACTTCGGAGACATTGCTGTAGAGTTAGTGCTGCAGAAAGAGGGTGGCGGGTTTACCCGTTGGATCCTTGCCCTGATGCTGTAGTACTATATTCTGGGTGTACTCCAGGTAAGCGCCATGCCTTGCTTTTGCCAGACGATCGGCTTACTGCCTCCTTTGTTGGACTCCGTGATGGGTGGAGGCACGCCAAGATGAAAGTTTTCTCGCGTCTATGGATTCAAATATGGTTTGCCCGGGTAAAGGCCTTGTATTACCAAATTCAACGCTGACGAAATTTCCAAAAATTTAAGATTCTTGTTGATTTCATTACCAAACAATGAAATGCGTAATAAATCGCTATTTGCTGTGCATAAAACCCTTATTGAAATAGGTGGTGAACCGAAATCTGTAAAAATATTGCATTCAGGGAATCTACTTATTGAAACAAACACCGCTGCACAAATGAAATATTTTCTTCTTGCAAAATCTTTTTTTTTTTAAAAAAAAAAGAATTCTCTTGTAACCGTGTTTGCATAAATCCCTCAACTCCTGCCGAGGTATTATTTCAGAACCTGAATTGTTGACCACTAATGAAGGTGAAATCCTTGACCGAACCTCCACTCAGGATGTAGTTCAGGTCAGGAGGACTACTATTAAAAAATACTCGATAATTGTTCCCACAAAACATTTAATTTTTACTTTTAATTGCCCTACACTTACCAAAACCGTAAGAACTGAATATATAAATTGTAAACTCCGTCCTTATATTCCAAATACTTTGTGCTGTTTTAAGTGTGAAAGGTTTGGATACTCTCAAACTGCCTGCGGTGGACAATTAACGTGCTCTAGGTATGCATCTGATGAACAAGCCTTATGAGATTGAAATCTGCAGCAAAAATGCGTGAATTGTTCGCATCCTCATTCATACCACTCCAAATAATATCTAAAATGGAAAACCGAAAAAGAAATACAGGAAATTAAAACATATAAAAATATATTTTACTCAGAAGAACATAAATTAATAGTTAATCCGTTATCTCTAACATATGTTCAAGCTACTAAACCTTCATCCATATCTTCTGGTACTTAAACAGATCTAAATTTAAGCAACATAATCTGCCCGTCTTTGTAATGCCTGAAACCCTTATCTTCTGAAAATCAGATGTCTACATCATCTGCAATACCTATATCATCCACATCATCCTCATCAACTCAAGTCCACCCTTTTCCTACCGCATATCCTATAGTACCAACCATACCATGTGAATCTTATCCATCTCTATTTCTAATTCTTCTACTTCTACCGACAATAATTTACATACCTCGGTTTCAACTTTACCAGCTGACAAAGGTTTCACTTCCGATAAATTTTCCGCTCTATCAACTGAAATCCAACCATATGTCTCTCTACTTGATACTAAAGCTACCACATCCACTAAGCAAACTTCTGTTACATTCTTAATTCCAAAAAGAGTAAAATAGAACTAAAAAAATAGAAGAAAACGCACGAAAGAACAGAGACTCGCAATTGAAATTAAAATGACTCACCAGAAGCTAAAGAAAAGCTATGTTGATTATACCTCAGAAGACGAGGATATGTTTGTGTGCAATCTGGAGGAGAGACTAATAGATCATCCCACTAACACCGGTTTCTAGCATTTCATGACACCAACCAGGAATCGAAGAAATTAAAATTTACAAAGGAAATTAAGAACATCGAAAATCATTTGGTGTCGCTTTTTGTATCAAAACCAATGTTTAAAATTTCACTTTTTAGCATTTTAACACAGTGTAACAATTATAAATTACATTTAATACAATCTTAATGAAATTTAGTTCTTAAATAAACCTGATCCGTGTTATTTTTAAAAAATATTTAACTGTGTTTCAAAATCTTTTATGGAAGTTTAAACACACAAAGTATAGCCAAAATTGGCTCTTGCGCCAAAACACCTCATAATCACTCACCCAGTTCCACAGGAAAGGAAAACATTTGTTTAAATTTTCTTTGTATTTATTACTACTCTAATTTTTTACTTTATTTCAATTTATTCATCATTTTTATATTTTATTATTTCTTGAATTTCGTATTAAGCTATTAGAAAACTCTGATATCGGCAAACAACTCTTGAGATCCACATTCCACAATGCGTATTGTATTTAATGTCAAATAAATGGTACTTTAATGTTTTTGTTCATATTTTAATAAAATGAATTCCACATTATGTTCCGCAGTTGATGGTCCCTTAAGAGTTTTAAAAAGCGTCATCTTCCATCGTAAGTAGTTTTATTTTTAAAAAAATTTTAATGTTGAAATTATTTCCTGCTTTTGACCGCAGAAAAGTTCTTTATTTTTATTTAATCGTTTTCAATTCTTTTTTTTAAAATTATTATTATTTTATCCTTTTAAATAAAAAGTCAGATAATGTATTCTATTATTCAGAATAAAAAACAGCTACTTTATTCTTACAAAATGCTTTAGATGAATTCCTTTGGAGAATTTAAATTGTTTCGAATGCCCTTCAATTAAATTGAGATTTATGTGATATAATTTTAGACAAACATCATTGGTATGTACAACATATTTTAGGTATCTCAATTAGATAAACTATTAGATGAGAACTTTCAAATATTCAGTAAGGATTGTAAATATTTATCTGTTTCCTTTAATAGGAAAAACATAATTTAAAAATTTTTAAACCTGTTGTACAAAAGATAAAGATATGAGATGGAATTTTATTAAGGCTTATCTTAGCTATTTGGATATTTTTTTAGCATTTTGATGCCATGAAATTCAAGTGATGATTAGGAAAAACATTCTACAATTTTTTTAGTTTAACAATGTTTTCATCGTTGTTTTAAGCCTAGTTTTGAAAGTCTTGCCAAATAATAGAAAGTAGAAAATAAATCAGATTAAGCATATTTTTAGAAAAGCCAGCTAAAGATGGTGAAGTTAATAAGGCACCTTGTACGACCAAGTTTGCTGGCTCAACCCCAACCCAAGTTGGTGGATTTTCATGATGCAAAAAATCGTCAGCGTACATTTCGTATTATTATGAGGCATGTTAATGATTCCTAGAGTGTCTGTTTAGCTTAGGTTTTCTCGGCAAAATTAAATTTCTGGTACAATTTAGAGTCTTAAGAGCTTAGATGCCTCCACCTGGGGAGAAAATTGGGCGTCAAAATTACATAAGACTCGAAATTGTACCAGAAATTTAATTTTGCCGAGAGAACCTAATCTAAGCAGATACTCTAGGAATCATTAACATACCTCATAATAATACGAAATGTACGCTGACGATTTTTTTGCATAATGAAAATCCACCAACTTGGGTTGGGGTTGAGTAGTGATCTCCATGAAGCCACATTTAAAATTGATTCAGTGGTCGGCTAATGTACTAGATCTACAGTGGTAATTACAGACCCATGTGAAAAAAATTAGAAAAAGTAATTTTTTAATAATAAGTATTTTTTGGATAACGGAGAACAAGAATGCTTGTTGATATATTAATGGTAGATACTTAAGCGGAATATTCCAGATGCCAAACACCGAAGTAAATCAACAACCTCTACATTCTACGAGTGAAATCAAGCAATGAAGTGTGCTATCGACTTAAGGCAGTCAAGGATGATTTTCCTGCATTTATTTCTCAAGTCTTTCTAGATTCGATGCCGAATCGCCAATGCCCTTTTTAAAACGGTTTGAAAATCCCAAAGAAATCACATGATTAACTCCTGTTTCTCATTTTAACCTCTATTCAGTTATTCCTCTATACATCTGAAGAACTACCAACGAAAAAAGGTAAATGCAATCCTTGTGGCTCAGTGCTAAAAACTACAATATAGTCTTGGATTTTTTGAGAATTGCAATATTATCATGAATGTAATATTATCTATTCTAATATATTATGATTATATATTGTTTTTAATATGAATATAGATGTCAAAATGCATGAATATTCTCGAAATTACACGTTGAGAATTTAATATAAAGTAAAGATGAATTGCAACTCACAAATAAGATACAAGTGGTTACCAAAATAATGGAAACACATTAGATTTATAAAAACGTCTTAATTAGTATAACGCAGGACTACTTTTGTCATGTAATACAGCATAAATTCACATAGTAAACGATTCATACTAGTGCTCAATAGTGTTTAGAAGAATATTGAACAATTCTTCGTGGAGATATTGCAAAAGTTCTGGGAGAGATGCCGGGGATAGTTGATTCATTGATCGATTGATTGTTAATTTTTTTGGCGCAAGAGCCAAGTTTGGCTATACTGCACCACACATTCGTTAGTATATTAAAATTTTAAAAATATGTACACATACACACACACACATATATATATATATATATATATATATATATATATATATATATATATATATATATATATATATATATATATATATATATATATATATGTTGTTTAAAATTTCAAAAGAAAAATATAAAATTGAGCAAAGTATTTAAAAGTGCATAAATGTAAACTTTTATAGTCAAATGGTACAATAAAACCCTTAAGAAAATTATATTTAATGTAAAACATCAATAGAGTGTAAAAATCCAAAAAGGTTTGGACGGGGAGTTTCCCCGAATAATCTGTCAAAGTTAAAAGATTAGTTTTAAATAAGGTGTTTCTTTTAGATGAATATTTTGGACATTGTATTAAAATGTGTAAAATGGAAAGTTCACATTGACAAAAGTCGCATACTAGAGGAGTCTCTCCTAGCAGCACATGTGTATGCGTTAGACGGGTGTGTCCAATACGAAGTCGAGTCAAGCGGACATCATGCCTTCGCACTTTTACTGCTGCCCAATGAGCAGTGGAAGGATGAATGCTATGCAGTTTGTTGAGGATCTGTTGATCCCAAGTCTCTTGCCATATATATGATGGATATATTTCAGTATAGAAGTTTTTAAATCCTGGTGACAGACAGGATGTTGCATGTGATCAGACATGGATCGTGCAGCGTTATCAGCCTGTTCATTACCAAGTATACCCACGTGTCCAGGTACCCAGGAAAAAATTATATCAAAACCCTTTCTTTCCGGTGGTGGATATCCATTCAATATTGAAGTTCCTAAAATATACCAAAATGGTTCAATTATATTCAAGCCGGGTGACAGTGCAGGACAGGGTATATGCTTAACTTTTTTCTCATGTGCGTTAAACAATGATTGGACGAATCCCACTGCAAGGTTAGGTGCCTTATCATCCTGGAAAATTCCACCTCCTGCAGGAAACAAAATTTACATCATATGATGGATCTGTTCTTCTAAAAGGTCTCTATATTTCTTCCCATTGATCCTTCGTTTTAGGGTTACGATTGGTCCCGCAGAAAACCTCGACAAGGCTACCTACAACATAACAGATCAGTCTCAATGCTTGGCTGTTGGAATAAAACGATCACGTACACGTTTATTCAAAGCGTGCACTTGTCCTGTTGTAGGGAAAAGGGTGCAAGAGATCATTCGTCAGGCCATATTTCTTTCTTTCACTTATATATCGACCAAGTGTTGTAAGTGTGACATTACTGTAGACGACGTTAAGTATTAACAACTGTGGCATGCGGCTAGTGAATTGCTATTCTTCTGTAAGTATCCTGTTTATGAAGGTGTCTTCTAACTGTAATAATTGATATTAGATAATCCAAATGCTGATTGAGCTCTTGGGACATTTTTTCTGCAGTCGTTCGCTAATTAGACATGTGGTGGTATTCACCAAAGACCCATTTCCCGTCGAGAACGAGTGACGTTTCAACGGTCAAGTAGTTTCTCGTGGGAAAGTATCCCAGGATGGACACTTCGGCGCGGATGTTCTAAGGGATGTCAACCTCTGACCTTCCTTTATCTAGTCAACAGTAAGGTGCCAGCGCAGTTCCCATGCCAACCACTGGTTTCAAAGTAAACCGCGCGAAGGGGACTTGGACCAATGGAAGAATGGTTTCACCGAATACGTCCAAATAGAAGTGACTATGAATCACATGTCACTTTCGTGGGGTTGGACGTATTTCACCTAAAAAGAGACCTAGGAAACGCGAGACGACAGAGGACGACACCAACGTAGATACATGATCTGACTCCAACAATCTTTCCAATTCCAATAGCCTTACCAGCATCTGCGCCCCGGCACTTTCCAACTCGTTTTAACGCCGCGTTCATCAGGAGCAAATATTATTGTCTCAACAGAACTGCCTGTAATAGAACAGTATCGCCCCGGGAGACATAAAATCTACTTCAATTCCCGTCAGATCATTCAACGAGCTTCTCTTTCCGCCCATTTAGCTTGTCTTGACACACTGGGTACATGGTATTATTACTTTAGGCACAGTATCTTTAGAAACGGCTAAAAGTTTGAATGTTTCGTTTGCACTTTTTCCAGCTAGACGGGCTTCTACAATTGGGCCTCCTTGAAAATCTGAGAGGTCCCATATTTTATACTTTTGAAAGAAATATAAGACTTATTGAACTTCAATAAAGCTACCACATAATGCCAGAAGTAATACATTTTTTTACCAGTAGAAACTTGTAACTATTATTACATTATTATTTTCAAAAATACCACTTTTATTCACATGCCTTTGCATTATTTTCATAACAACCCCAGATATACCTAAAGATTATATAACTTATGACTGAGAAATTAAATCCGCGCGAAAATAAAGTAACATATGACAATTCCTATTCAAAATAAATCAGCGTCAACATTTTCAAAATGAAATGCAGTAAGTACCATATCTTACTCTCTGAGCTTTAATTTATCATTTTCCAAATCACCTGAAATATCACCACTCAAATACTTCTACTCCTTTATTTAATAATTTGAAAAAGTAATATTTTTTTTATTTATATGCATTGGGAAATGAATTTTGTTAGCTCAATGGAAAAGTTAATATCAATAGCATAGAAAAAAAATTAAATAAACTTTTAAATTAATTTTGCATTGTAATTTAAGTGTTTCAAAATTTAAAAAAAATTAAAGGTTCGCCAATTCAGTCTTAAAATTGTTATGTTATAAAATTATTTAAAAAATATATATATTATAGAATATAATAAGATGAATTGTTCTTTATAGTATATATTTAAAGCACAATAGATCTTTGCTGTCGAACAAATTTTAGTAAATAGAATGAAACTAAATGTTACAAATTTACAAAATTTTGTGAAACAAATATGAACAACCTTTTTTGAAGTATTGTCTATGTATGTGTTTACTGACATATTTCCCTAAATTTAAGATACAATATACTTTTAAATAATTTAAATATCTTTACTTTTGATGAAATTAATTTATTACTATATATTACGTGTTATAATACAATCAACTTAGTATGAAAAGTTTGTAAAATGTTGATTTATTGCTCTTAAAATCCACTTAAATTATTCTCTCAACAATGAATTCTGTGATGTCATCATGTTCATCCAATTTTGTCCCTTATTTTCTACAAAAAGTAATCCACAGCAATAAAACTGATATATGGATACTAAACAACTTTCCCAATTCCAAAGAGTTTTTTTCCCTGCTCAGCAAAACGATCGCTCTCTTGGGAGCAGAGAACAAAGAAAGAAATGTTGCTGTACAAAGAAAAGAATAATGTTTGTCTTTATCCTTGTTTTATAATTGAATATTCTATTAGCAATTTATCATTTCTCTCAATGATAAGCAAACACTTTTTTTAAAGTTTATTATATTTAATACTTATAAAAAGATTGTCTTTTATAAAGTACTACCATCAGAAGTATTGAAAATCATGCATTAAAATGGACTATTGTAAATATCATGAAAGTTATCTGATCCTTTTCCGGATTTTAAAAATAACATGCGTTTGTAAATGTTCCTGGTGGGAATTTAATATTTATTTTCTTTCTCAAGTTTTGGGTTTTTTATTTTGTTCACTTATTTATATGTTTTATTTATTTGTTTTAATATTGAAGTATAAGGGGAAATCAATGAACACAGATATTTAAGTAAAACCTTCGTTCATTTGGTAAAAATATTTGATCCTGCAAATGATGTATACATTTGCTGTCTTAAAGTAAAATACGTTAGTATTATAAATACCACATTCGTATTTACTACTTTAAAATGTTTTCCATTTTTTAGGTAGATTACGCTAGAATAATCTCCATCCTTTAATTTATTTAAACATATTTATGGAATCCATAAAATTATTTGTTTATTACAATTGTTCTCATTATTTTTAATCTCAAGAGTTATTCCTACACAAAGAAATCTGAATTGATAGTCTTCTTAAAATAAATCTTCTTATAAAAAATCCTTACAGTATAAAGTATACAATGCATGAGAAAGATGTCTATCCGTCTCAGAAAATACATATTTTGAATTTAAAATAATTATATATCTTATAATCTTTTTAATTATGTATATCTCTCTGTTTAGAATAATCACATATAATCATATTTCAATTACTATGATAATCTTAAGATATGAATTCTTCTAGTTAGAGTACTCGTTTCATTATGTAATTGCATAGCTTGATAGTGAAAAGTCAACACTGAGAAAGAATAGCCAGAAAAAGACGACGTACCAAATTATCATCTACGATACTTAATGCGCAACTATTTTAATTACAGAGATCACTGAGTACGGAAAGGAAATAGCAACTATGCAGTAGTTCCGATATGCTTATTGGCATGAAAACCCAGTCCATGGAGTTGTATACCACCATAAAATAAACGTATTACAGGAGAGATACCAAGATTATGACAACAGTATTTCTGTCGCAGGGAAATGGCGAAATTAGGAATTTCATGAAATCCCTGAAGGAGATGATCAAATGACTAGAGATGTTAAAATAACGTACCTTCAAGGTCATTTCCCTGATG